>VYZW01036243.1:219276-262227 GCA_013401315.1 Balaeniceps rex
ACTTATTATATTCTACTGGAGAGGTGGCCAACAAACAAATTCTGTAGCACACCACCTTGTTACATTATATGCCACATTACCAGCAACAAGAAAAATATATGAGACACATATGGGAAAAGTGAGAAGAAAAGTTAGATGGCTAATCTATATAACAGGCCGCTAAATTTCAGTGCTGCTTTATTTGCTTCAAACAGTAAGAGACAGAAATACATTCACTGATGAAATTATCCTTTTTTTTTTTTCTGCTAAATTATGTCCTTATTAGTTCTCCTCACTTTGTTTATGAGTAGCATATACAACAGCTGATCAACACCACCATCACCAAGAGTAAAAGAAATCTATTCTTAACGCTGTGAAAAATAAGGGTTATAGGCATATGCATGCATCTTCCTTCAGACAGGCACTGTTCACCAGTGTTGGAGACACATTATTGAGCTAAACAAACTTTTAACACCCATAATGGCTGTTCCATATATCTCTAGATATAGATCTCCAGAGAGATCCAACAGATATTTTACAAATATTGTACCTTCCAAGCCATGTACCTGAAGACTAAATCCCAGTGCTCTGGCTTACTGGTCCTTCCCTATGTGTGAAAGTGGCTAAGCACTTTACCAGGCTAAGCGCTTCAAGGCACCTCAGACCTTCACTCTTTCATTAGTAGACTTCAAATTCCTGAGGCTGAAGAGCAGAGCAATTGCTGGGCTTGAAGGAAGCCCTCTCCTGAGTCCCATCCACCAGATTTCAATCCTTCCCTGTTTAATATGAAACACTTTGCTTTTTTGGCAGGCTGTTTTCCTAGAGGGCAGGCTGATGAGAAGACCTGGGGAAAGCCTAGAAGGTCTTCAATGTATTTAGCTATATGCTCTTAGTAAGAACAATTTAATTTTGTTAAAAGAATAATTAACAGAAATCACTGGAGGACACCTTGTGACTCAGTGAAAAACTATGCTGAGGTCATGTATAAGGCTTATTCAGTTTATTTAGAAAAGAAGGAAAATTCCATGAATAATAATAACAAAACTTCTGCTATCCCCTTTAGAAAATGAAGAGTTCGATTAGCTGACTTTTTCACAAGCTTTTTATATGAGAATTTTTACTTTTGTTGCTTGGTAACTTTCCCCATTTTTTCTCTACTCCACCCTCTCCCCTCATCATTCTTTGCTTCTGAATAAGGGTAGAAAGGAAAAAACCGAACAGTAATGCTTTTTCTTTGTTGGGGGAAAGACAAATTTGAGAGAAATTTGTATTAAGGTGATTTTTTATTATAAAGATAAATGTTCAAAATATGTTGACAGCTCTATTTTTATATATGTAGAATGGGATAGATTTATGATCTTTTCAATGCTATTTTATAGTATAAGCACTTGGGGGAAAATGCCCATATAGTGTCATGCGGTGTGGGTCTGCACAACAACATGCCTGTGCTTGAACAATTGCTATATCCACAGGGGACAGAGCAGACCGACCAGGGCTCTGCAGTGGTAAACAAATGAAAGCCCAACAGTTCTTCCCCTGTAATATTTCATACATCAGAACATCACATATGAAAATACAATGATTAGGAAGCTAGCATGCTCCCGGATTACTGAGCTAACAGTAGCTCATCCTAGCAGGATGTTTTACATTGCTTTCATATCTACAAGGCACTGGCAAGCTATCAAAATAACACCAGCAAAACAGTCAAGCACTATGCAAAGCAGACTTTCAGAGGACTGCACTTCTGTCAGCTGTATTGCGAAGACCTTGTGTTATACCCAAGCCTTTCTTTTCTCACTGTTTTAGATTTGACCATAATATTTTTATGACGTGTGATTTGACAACGCTGGTTAAGCAGCACTAACTGCTTCCAGTCTACACAGTCTTGCTGATAGTTGTCCTAATACATGCTAACACTTGCAAGAAACTATGTGCAAACATGATATAGCAGTAAAAATAAAGCTGAGGGTTTGCTAATGCTAAACATACCAGGGGGGTTCAGAGTACTTTAGGGTAGTGAATGTCCACATGCATAATTGCAAATATAGATATGGTAATTCATCTCTATTTCTACATCTGGAAATGACATCATTTCTCCTAGACAGTCTTTGCAATTTTTTATATTTGTTATCTTTCTTATTTAAATTAAGATTACTGGGGAAGAATCATATTGAGCAACTAATAGATTCACACTGACAAAGCTCACGAACTGTAATGTTATGACCAACACAGCATTGTAAAGTATTATTTATTGGACAAAGGACAGTTAAGAAGTTTGGTGGTACTCAAGCAAACGATTAGGCAGTCATTGTCAGCCACTGTAGCAGAGAGCCAGGTTTTCTGAGACATTACAGCTTTGGGAGCTATTTAGACTCATTTATATTGTGTGTAAAATAAACATCATCTGTGCAAATGGTGAGTGTGAAATGTTAGAGATTTACACCTACTTCATATTTATGCTGTACTCCTTTAAGTAATTATAGAGATGAACAAAACCGGTTAGACAGTATTCTTATGGTTAGCATTTGTAGAGAGGAAGCCTTGAAGGCTTGATTTCCTCTTGTCTTCACAACCACTGGAAAGGAATTCAAAGCAAAAATAAAATACTGCCAATCTCATCTGAAACTGACGTAAGAGACAACTTTGCTCTGATGTAAATTAGATTAAGCCCAAAGGAGAAGTAGGCACACAGAGAATTTAAGGATCTCACCTGTTTTCTTCTTTTTATTTCTGAAAAACAAAATGAGGTTGTAGTAGTAGCTAAGCCTACAGCAGTCTCAGAGCTTTCTCTTTAGTCCTTCATATGTACATAATTGTTAACAGCTCTGTGTCAGCTCCTCTCTGCAAGGGTTACAAAGGAAATTGCAGAGTTACACCCTCGGATCCGCTCTTGAGCGGATTTTAGACAGCAAGGGCTCAAGTGTGCTCCAAATCTCCCTTCTGCAGCCACAGATTTCATGACTGATGGGGTCACCTGCATGGGTACTTCTTAACTCTACTCCAGAGTCCAAATTAAAAAAAAATATTTGGTCTTGCAATTCCAATTTATGTGCCTAACATATTCCAGTTCAGTTCAAGTTTAGGAACCTAAATAATTTCTTTAATCTTGACCTGATCATCATCCTCCACCTATAGCCATCCACCCATTAGTCACCTAAAACAGAGATAAATCCATTTTACTTGCAAGCTGAGTTTTTCGATCTTTTAATTAGTATCCAGTTTAGGTCACAGTGAACAGGGAGGATGATGAATAAATCATTATTCTTCCTCCATGCTTCGTCTGGTCTTCCCTGCTGGTGCCTACTTTCTTTACTGTATTATTGGAGCAAATGTACTTCAACTTTGTGTAGCTATCAGAGAAGACGGCCCACGTGCTGTAGCTAGCGTGTATGTAGCATGTTGTCACCAAAGCAACATCTGTCTGATGACTCAGAGTAGAAGTGGTTCTGTTTGTTCTGTGTCAAAAAGAGAGAAATGCTACTTTGATGTTCTAGCGTGCATCAGAGTACCAGACATATGCACAACAGAGACGATGGCAAGCAGCACAATCTGGTTTCATTCCATACATTTTAGGTATTTTCCAAGGTTAAAAAAACAGTTTAATTCTCTAAGCAGTGAACTGCTTTGTGACACCTCTAAATAAAAGAGTCCTCTCCCTTTCTTTAAAGCACCAGCCACACATATACTTCATAATCTAGTCCTGCCAAAAATGATGAGAACAGGTTCTGCCCATTTACGTACAGGAAGCAAACTGTTGAAATCTGTCCCTTCTAAACACATGATTTTCAAATTATCACAAGTGAGTTTTTCAAAATATAAAGTAAAATAATTAACAGAATGCTAAGGGCTACAAGAGGATTTTATTTTTGCTGTATAAAAGTTCTTCAGATGGTATTCACAGCTGACTAGTGAATTCACTATTCTCAGTTCCCAGCTTCACACACCTTTAAGAAACATAATTTTCTGCAGCTGGTTGCCCATAGCGTTCTTTGAAAATCAGAAGCCTTTCAGGTGTTTCAAGATGAGCCTCCAGAGGTTAAGGCACCAAATGATATTTGTCACTCTACAAAACGTAAGCCTGAAAGTCCAGCTCAAGGTATCCATGATCCAGATGAGCTGCCAAGCTCCTGCCAATCATTCTGGCCAGCAGCAGGGCTGGGAAGCCAGAGAACGTGAGGACTTGGGGGCAGAGAGCAAATACTTTTGGGTCCAGGCCTAAGTAGATTAGGGGGAAGAAGAGCCTCCTGCTAGTTAAGCATGGAGATATAGCTTCCAGGGAGGAGACAGAACCAGCCAGGAGCAAAGCTTGCCAAAGATGGTTTCTAACAGCCAGTTCAGAAATCATCTGTGATTTTAACAACCAGTTGTGCTGAAATGTGCTCCAGAAGAGTCCTGCAGCTAGTTATGTTATAATGGAAAGAGCCTGTAGCCAGTTTGTAATGCAACTGCCTAAAAAGAGCAGAAATTAGAGGGGATAGAGCCCCTACACCCAATGTGCCAGCTTGGACTCACTGCTTATGAAGGCATTCAGCTCAGAGACACTCTCTTCAGAGGAAGCAGTAGATGAGGTCTCCTGCTACAGCATGAGATAAAGTCTTCAGCAACAGGCTAAATCTAACCGTCAGGATTGCAGAGTCAGCTAAATTAAAATGTCATCTTGCTGCAATAGAATGTTACTGCAGTCATAGTCTGCTCATCATCTCTATGAAGAGTTTTTACTGCTGTTTGTGCAATAACATCCCATCTTGAAATGGTGTTTGTTAAACTTGCACCATATTTCATTAGCTCCTGCCATTTCCCATCACAATCTCTTTGAATTGCAGAATGTTATTCAATTTAGTTACTATTTGGATTTCTTCCAGAGCTGTATGGCTCTGAGAACAGCGCACAAAATAACAACATTGGTTTGTATTATTTTTGACAGCTCCCTTTGTTGTTTTCTGATGACGATAAATGTGTGGTGAAATAGCTGAGAATGTAATCAACAGTGCTGATTTTGTATTCACCTATATTACACTATTTTATATCTTTTGCAGTTTTAGTAGTCCATGCCCTTTTATGTTCCTGACACTACAGTTGTTGCTATTATAAGGGTGATTTTTTCCTCACCGAAACCAGAGCCAAAATGCAGCCCCATTTTTCTCAGGAATTTTCAGCAATCCCTGAAAAACACCAAAGAAATAAGTGCAAAGCAAGATAAAAAGATAATGTACTCTAGTACTTTCCACTGTGAATGATTGATTTCTTAGCAGACAGAGCAATGTGAACTTTATAAATTCAAATTTTCTTTGTATACCTATAATATTGTAGATTAGGCTGACCAACTATGGCAGCTCTAGTTTATTGTTTGAAGTTTAAAGAAAACCCTTATTGCTTAAATCTTTATTATGGAGGTTTTCACGTGATTCACCAGCACAACATAGCCGATAGCTTTGCAAGGTCGTGGTACGTGGAACTGGCTGAACAGTTTACGTGGAGGATGGGGTTGTATCAAAGGGTTCAACACTGCACTAAAATTTCTCTCTGGCTTTAAATGCACTTAATCAGGACCCATATATTTGTTTGGCTCATGTAAGCAACTGTCTGACAAAACCTTATCCCAGTTCTGCAGCAGGTATAAGACTGAAATCCTGCCCTTAATTAATGAGTTAAGTACATAATTTGATTTTAATTTTAGTCTCAGTTTGTCTTCCTTTTTTCTGCCCGTAGCTTAGAAACTTAAGTCTGTTACTGTGAATTTAAACAATTTAGAGGCTGAAGTGATATTAAATTGGGAAATAAAAAAATCGTGAGGAGAGGGACACTTAAACCCTGTCCCATAGCAGTTGTGGCAGGACTGTGCCATTCAGTTCATTGTCTCGGGCTGGGTTCTGCGCAACGTCACGCTGCACTAGCGTGGGCTGCGAGGGCTGTATTTTATAGTAACTTCTCTAGACCAGCTGCAGAGAAAATTCAACAATAAAATTCAAATGATGTTTGTCATAAGCTTCTGCTCTTTCATCGCTACATTTGTGTACATGAAATGTAATATACTAGTGAGAATGTCCCCTGACATGGAGCTGATTTTTATATCCTTTAAATTTACCACTAGCTTTACAGATGCCGCAATCTCTTTTATTCCAGTTCTAGCAATTATAACATAATCTGTGCTAACACTGCAGATTACTAGGGCAATTTTGAAGATAAATGATCACATCTCCATTTCCATCTGCTGGTCCAATCAGGAAAATGGTGAGAATAAAACCTACCCTTATATCGGTGCATTTTGGTGCTTGCCTGGCAGTCTACTCAGTCAACTGTATTGGGCCACGCAAAGAACAATTCCTGTGAAGATATGAAGAAAGCTCCCAATTCCCCACCGCCTTATGTCTTCATTTTACAACATGATAAAGGTCCAAGCATTTGTCTTTCTCCATCATTGGGCATACTCCCAGACGTGAGTGACATATACTTTTTTCTGCTTAATAGAAGGCTTTTCTAGATGTAAATTTGGCACATTTCTGTCCCTACAGCTGCCGTAATTACAAGCTCTGGTCAGAGTCCTTAGCCAAGCCACAGGCAGTCTGTCTTGTCCAAGCACTGCGGTACAGCCAGGGCACCCCTGTTTCATCTGGTTTTGTTGGTTTAAACTATACCCAGGTACCAGTTTGGAACAGACTGGGGTCAATAAAAGAAACATGTTCAGAACATGCTTAGATGTCAGTTGACTTTAGAGCACGAACTAAACAGCAAAACCAAAACAAACACTTCTCCCTGCAAAACCAGACAGACTTCTCCCTGCTTTCCTCCTCCCCCTCTCTCTCTAAAAAGCCTGTCTGATGAAGATTTTTCAAGAAAATTAAGTTTGCAAATCTCCTGAATATAATGATAACAGGTTGTGCATAACTGCTCAGACATTTCTTATGTCATCAGGTGCGAAGTTTCATACCATTGAAATATGTTTCAATTCAATGATTAGAAAACAAAAATATTTGGGGTATAAGCAAACTAGAAGAACAATGCAACTGTATTTTCAAGGGAATTATTTGCAGCACATTTCTACTAGTAATTATTTTTTGTTCTGGTTTGCAGCGCTTCTGCTTCTGGCATCTCATCTCCTTCACAGCAGCCAGCAATTGAATTAGAATCATTGCTGAACAGCAAGAAAAATCTGTCATAGAAGTCATGTTGACAGACAACTTTGTTCTGTTCTCATTTCTATTTTCCCTTTATTGTATTTACATCTGAAAGTCCACACCTAGAAGTGAGCAGAAACAGACACAAATCATATTTGTCTAGCCTCTTCCTCCTTTGTCCTGCTTTTGTCTTTAATAGAGCTTGCATTCAGCTGCTCGCTTTGGGAGGAAATAGCCAGCCACCAGTCTTTACTACCCACTGTGTCTGGCAGCACGTCAAAACCCTACCTTTTCTCCAGCATACTGCGGTAGTGGTGCATGTCTCCCATTATCATCCTGACTGACTAACAGGAGTAAAAGATGATTGAATTCTTCCTTTATAAATACTGGATGTCACTGGTTTTCTGTATGGTGCTGTGCTTCCTGGTATGACGTCACAGAGCCAACAGCGCCTGGTCCATGGACCTGTCATTTGAAGGCCAATCCATCAAAGCTGACTTTCACAGAAAACCATTGCAGATCACATGTGGTAGGTTTTTTGTGTTTTGTTTTAGGGTTTTTTTCCCCCCTTGGACAAGCCCAATGTTTTACTGCATAACTCATTGCTTATATAACGCTTTCACGGACACAAGCAGGCGCTGAGTCCTCCATAATGCTGATTGCTAATAAAAGCTGGTAAAAGGGGTTTTCCCCCCACACCACTCTCATGCCATTGCATACCCTAAGGTTGTAAAAATATTGCAAATCGTAAGGGTGAGAGAAATGGAGACAGAATTAGTGAAATAAATGCATCTCCTCCTCTTTCAAACTGCAAGATATAAAGACAACCAAAGATTACCTCCAGACAGAAACACCATCCAGAAGTTGATTGGCAGAAGAAAACTGCACACAGCAAGTATGATGCAGCTCATGTCTTCCAGAGATAGAGTATTTACAGATAAAACAACTCCCTCCAAAACTAAAGAATAAAAAAATTTCTGTTAATAGCTGTTTCTGCAGAAATCAACGTCCTGTTTGCTCTATAAAGCACACGTATGGAGGACCACTCGGCAGCTTCACTGACTGAAGCCAATTTATAATTAATTCACCGATGTCTTTTAACCTGTGGCACCTCAGATAAAAGCATTGCTGTGGAACGAGCTACAAATCCCTTTGCGGCAAGGATGGATCTGGGTCACGATACGTCCCACAGGTTCTTCCAGGGAAGCAAATCTTTGTGGGCTGGTGACTTGTTTTGACATACAGTGCAGTACAGATCATACGGTGGCCCCGACTTCACAGCCCTGCATGTTTGAATAATGCAGGGCTACACTGTCACAGGCAGGAATGAGCTCTGTCATCACTGATGCCAGAGGATGAAAACCACCATGCCAAAACACCACCTTTGTGTTGTGGCTGCTCTTGGGAAGTTTCCTTCCCATTTCTGTCCTTCTTCCACAGAGCAAAGACCACTGCTGTACATTTATGTTAGGAAAGGAAGGAACACAGCATCATTCCTATCCTTATGCACTCATGGAAAACACTTCTCCTCATCTAGACCTGGTTTATTAAAGAAAATAAAAGTGGCACCTGAAAGCCAAGCCAAAATGCTCACAAACTTGTGGACCCCAATAGGCCTAGGCAGTTATGGTAAGTGAAGAGTGTCCTCACACATCTGTGGTGACCATTTTTTGGACAAGTTCATTCAGATTCGTTTTTTCTGAGGCATCCCACATCTCTTTCAGCTCTCTGAATTGTTTGCACAAGCTTTGCAGATGTAGGACCTGCACAGTACCAACTGAAAGTAAATACTAGTTCTTAAAGCAGAAGTTAAAAGTTCTCCGTCTCCAGGACAAAATTCTCCATTTGCACATATGGGTGATCATTTTACAGTCATATTTACATTTGTATCATCAGAAGTCAAAAAAGGTGTAAAAGATGACAGTCAATGCAAAATTTATCCTCTTGCATGAAAACAATTCAGTGAAAGACCAAATGGTGAAAACTGGAAAATTCCATTTCATATTTAGCTCCTTGGTGAAGCATATGTTTTTTCCTCAGCAGAAAACAAGATTCACCTGGGGGGGGAGCGGGGGAAGCGGGGGCAGGTTTCCTTCAGGAACAGTACTCAAATGCAGAAAGACATTTTCTTTCTGGTGACAGTGACAGCTCCTCAAAACACATTGACTACGTTTTCTTTGAATAGATACAGTTTTTACTCACTCCCGCGATAAAACATATATCAGGCCTATTTCTGACACAGTTATTGATATCATGGGTAGCTTTAGACAAAACTGGGGACTACAGCACTAAGACAACCACTAGTCTTGCCAATAGGTCAGATCACATGGAAAAGTGAGTGACATGGGCTTTTTGAGTATGTGGTCCAGACTGTTCACATTGACGTCATCTCTTTCAGGATCACCTTTAAAGCCAGAGGTCTACGATACTTGGAATTTTTCTACTTTACTGTCCTGATTTATGTGCTTTAAAATCATGCAGCATATGCAGACTGTCCACTTACACACATCTACGCACACACAGATCATCCCAAGTTAAGCAGAAACAAGGTGCATGCAGATTTTCACGTGTTCATAGATCTACTCACGTACATGCACAATTAGTCTAGATTGCATAGAAGTGATTTTAGAGAAATGGTACACATTAATGTGCAACTATTTTGAAATGAAAAAACTGAAAAAAATAAAGTACTGCAGCTCAATAAAATGGCTTGGCATGAAGGGTGGTTTTAGAAAGCCATGAAGATAGTTAACTTTTATCGTTTGATAGAAGTGAAATTATAAATAGTTGTATTCATTGAAATCTCAACAAGACTGAAGTGAAAATATTTTTTGGTTTTTAACTAACCTTAACATTCAGATCACACATAAAACTAAAAAGGGTTTGTATATATGCATGGGGAGGGAATGTTGTGGTATACATCTTAGATACGATCACTTAAAACGTTATTGCAATGGGGAAAAATTATCTATTACTATAGAAAATAATTCTCACGACCTTGTCAAAGCCTTTCAACTGAATGTTTCTACCTTGTAACTTCACAAATGACTTTGTGTAAGAAGAGATATCATTCATCTCTAAATCCCATGACATTAGTATGCCACCCAAACTTTCTCTAATTATACTAAAGTGATCTGTCCTTTTCCCTTTTAAGTCACAACATTTAAGAGTATTGCCAGATGAGTATAAAAGGGGCTTGCATTCACATGCCATTTTTTCCACTTGGTTTTGTTTAACACATGTCGATGTCTTTAAAAAGCAGAGAACCACTGCTAAGAAATAGCTGGCCCATGGGACTGGAAAGGTGATCTGAAGGTTTGCCCTGCTGGGTCACTTGCTGTGTATCCGGCTTAAGTCTCTGGTTGACAGTACATTAAAGTTACTGCCATTTGACAGGTGTGCAGCAGCCTATGTAAAATGAGTTGGTGTGGCGAGCACTGCTGTGGGTAGGCAGGTGTCCTCACTGCACCAGCACGCTCACGGCCAGCGCTCGCCTTGGCAGTCTCAGGAGAGCGCTCAGGAATCACCCAGACATGGAGCACGGTCTGCACTTTCGCTCTTACAGGTGGTCCTTCTGCTTCGCGGTCAAAGCACGTGGGCAGTACCACGGAGGAAAGCGCAGGACTTCACTCCGTGTGTGGCACTCCTAAATAAGCACTTCCACTTTCACTGCCAGCAGCTGGCTATGTGCTATAAGTTAGGAATGTGACATCTGAATTTAAAAAAAAAAAATTTAAAAAATTATTGTGCTATTATGCAAGTATTACGTATCATCCTGATGATCTTAACAGAAAAATACGTATAAAAATCTAGATCGGTGATTAATTGTGGGAGACCATCCTGCCTGGTTTCTTTTCAGTATTGGAGTGGCAAACAGCTCCTCGCTGTAAGGAGCCCAGAGACAGCTTTTTACATGCTCCCTGTGGGAAGCTGGATGCCTTCAAAGGAGTCAGAAGGGAAAAACGCGGGAGGCATTCTGGCTCTGCTTCTTTCTCTGCTGTGGCCAGCAGCGCCAGGAGGACTTGTTTGTAAGAAAAGAAAAGGAATCCCAGATCAGATGAAGAACAGCACAAAAATCTGACCAAAAAAAGATCAATTAGAAAGAGGAAGGCTGTTGACTTTTTCAAACTCCCAGAAATCCACACCTGATATTATAATATCATTGTAGAAATAAGTGATGTTTCCTCACTTGGAATTATTTACTTTGTCCCCATTTATTTTTATTAGAAATATAGAAAGCATTTACTTTAATGTAAGATCCAGGGAACATTAGATCACCACAAAATAAGAAATTGTTTGCAAACTCAGTGCTGTCATTATGAACAAGACTGTGATAGAAATCCAGGGAAGTAAATATGGGTAATGAGACCACTTTCAGGTACGTGAGAGATTAAAGTTAAAAAAAGAGAATCAAACTCATGCTTCAGGAAAATCTGGAGGTAACTGGGAAAACAACAGTATTTCACCAAGGGCAGGTTACATGAGTGATTATTGAGACAGGATATAGAAAGGAGGTCGGAAAACATTGGCATAGAAATTGCTTTCATTAAATGGTCAAAAAGTAGTGGGGGAAAAAAAATCTGCTTTATGCCAAACTGATATGTCTTTCTTCACCAAAATAAAATGTTCTGTTTCAATATTGTTCTTATATTTGGGTTTTTTTCCTTTCCTTTAGTTCAACTTAGTTTATAGTAATCAATGGAAACAGCTATTTTAAGAATCAAATTAAGCATTATGCAGAGTCTAACCCAGCCCATAGCAATCAGAATTTAAAGGAGTTTCTCTCACCTTCGTCTGAAACATGTCTACCTTGCTCAAAATAATTACTTGACTATTTGGAACATAAGTCTATTATGATAGAGAAATCATATGTTTGCATGCAGGTCATTTCTAGAAACTGCCAGGTACAGGGCACCAGATTACAGAGGTTCATTTATCCCGTCCACTGTGTCAATTTTTATTCTTTTTCCAAAATGATGGTCTTGCTAGAATTTCTGAAACACATTTTTTTTTTCCAGCTTGTGATTTCTTAAAAGTATTTTCTTCCTGCATTTTTATGCTTTCACTCTTTTGCAGTGTGTAAGGTAGCTAAGCAAGATCAATTACTGCATTAAGAGTTTCAATAAACTTACTCTCCAAAGCAACATCTCTCTTAATCTCTAATCTTTACTGTTCCACTAGTCTGTCAGTTGCCATTGAGCGCTACAAGAAGAAGAATTAGGTAATTGTATCTAATTGTGTTCTCTCTGACTGTTGTTTAAACAAGGAAAGCCTTTCAGTTGTTGTGGAAAGTATTAACAGCAGACCTTTGCTGACCTTCTAGAGCCATTTGGGAAAACTTGACATTACACAGAAGCTTACTCAAACAAGCTATAATTAAGTTGAGAGTGGAGTGACACCACTTACAAGAGAAAACTAAGTATGGCCATTTAATCCAAAAATTACTTAAGGACTCCCAGGAGCACAAAAGTTTACCTCTACTAAAATAATTATGTTTTGCCATTACATGAAGAGAGGGTACAAATGGAATATGCATGTTCTTTTCAACATCACTACCCTTCGCTGCTCTACCAAAACTGGAAGGGGCAATGGAAAGACCTTTCAAACTAATGTTTTGCATTCAATTAGGTAGAAGCATCTGCTTTGCCTTTAAATAATCTGCCAATCATTCACAAGGTAAAGGACAAATTCTGACTGCTGCTGCATACCCAAAAGTCCCAAGGACTAACTGAAGTACAGAGGCCTTGGCCTTCTGAGGTTCAGAACAACAGTGCTTTACCTCTGGCTTAGCATATTAGTCTCTTCTCTATTCCCTCCTTCGTCCATCTCTCCTACTATCTCACTTTTACCTTTCACAGCAAATATTTGTTGTTAGTTGTCTTTGGAGTCAAAATGTACATTGCATAAACTGCAGAATGTATGTCAAAAATAAGAACAGTGTCAAATTTACAACAGTCCTGTCTGAAATATTAAGCAATTATGTTTACATGAAGGTTATTTAGGAAATGTCTCACACACATCCCTCCTTTTACAAAATTCCTACTTTAATATTCTCAAAACACAAACATATAAAGTTGCTCTTGAAATATATGCTGTAATCTGTGTATCTCTTCTAGCTTGCTCTGAAATATTAAATGAGGTATTTCTTGGAAAAAAAAAACAGACATCAAAAATCAGCCAAAATCATCCCACTCAGTTACAGATTCAATGGAATCAACTTCTCAGATGGTTTCACTGCACCAGACACAATCTCTCCATTCAGAGCTGCAGGAACCAGCCACGCTACCCAACTGTCCTGGTCTTTTTTTATATTCTTCTCATGCTTTCTGCTTTGTCAGTCATGCCAGCTTTCATGCCCCTTTCATCTCCTTCCCAAGGGCCTTCTTCTGTGCATCCTCATGCATGAAAACGATTTCAAATCTATTTGCCTTCAACATATTTAAATTATTCCTAGAAAAGCTCACTCCTTCAACATTGTCTATAAAATTCTAGAATGCAGTCTCAAAAGATTTTTAATGTTCTACTCTTTATCTCTAAATATACATCCAAAACTATGAAAGACCTCCATAAACTGGAGCTAAAAGAATTCTGACAAGTTGAACATCTAACCAATGGGAGTAGATAATCATATTCCTGTAATTAAGGACTATTTTAACGCCCATATACATGATTTGAGTTATGCCTCTTTTCAGTTATATATATATATATAATATATGCCCCAAACATCATTGTCATTCATTAACATTCAGACTGTGAGTACAGAAATCTCTTTTCCCTGTTTACTCAGTGAGGTACTTTCATGTACTAAGCACAAAGCAGTTAATAACAAAAACCCTTTTACTAAGTATCTACAGGTCAACAGCCAAAATTGTTTCTTCTGGTTACACCTGTTTCTGTATTTTGAACTACCTCTAAACACATCATGTTTGTAGGAAAGTACAGAAAAACTAGAGGGCCACTGAAAGTACCAAGGTGATTTGCAAAACATTTTAAATTTCATAGTAGTGCCCCCACTATGATTGTTGTAAGATATCCTTTTGAAGGGTATTAACCCACATCATTCAGGTGCCTAAAATCGTAGGGTGTGAATTAGGAAATTCGTTTTCCTATTGCTCCTCCATAGTCTCTGGAAAAGCTGGATCTTCTGGATGACAATTTAGAGCAAGATATTCACAGAATCATTAAGGCTGTAAAAGACCTCTAAGATCACCTAGTCCAACCGTCAACCCAACACCACCATGCCTACTAAACCATGTCCCAAAGTGCCACATCTACACGTTTTTCGAACACCTCCAGGGATGGTGACTCCACCACCTCTCTGGGCAGCCTGTTCCAATGCCTGACCACTCTTTCAGTAAAGAAATTTTTCCTAATATCCAATCTAAACCTCCCCTGGCGCAACTTGAGGCCATTGCCTCTCGTCCTATTGCTTGTTACTTGGGAGAAGAGACCAACACCCACCTCACTACAATCTTCTTTCAGGTAGTTGTAGAGAGCGATAAGGTCTCCCCTCAGCCTCCTCTTCTCCAGACTAAACAATCCCAGTTCCCTCAGCTGCTCCTCACAAGACTTGTGCTCTAGACCCTTCACCAGCTTTGTTGCCCTTCTCTGGACACACTCCAGCACCTCAATATCCTTCTTGTACTGCGGGGCCCAAAACTGAACACAGTACTCAAGGTGCGGCCTCACCAGTGCCAAGTATATGGGGACGATCACTTCCCTACTCCTGCTGGCCACACTATTCCTGATACAAGCCAGGATGCTGTTGGCCTTCTTGGCCACCTGGGCACACTGCTGGCTCATGTTCAGCCGGCTGTCAACCAGCACCCCTAGGTCCTTTTCTGCCAGGCAGCTTTCCAGCCACTCTTCCCCAAGCCTGTAGCGTTGCATGGGGTTGTTGTGACGCAAGTGCAGGACCCAGCACTTGGCCTTGTTAAACCTCATACAATTGGCCTTGGCCCATTGGTCCAGCCTGTCCAGATCCCTCTGTAGAGCCTTCCTACCCTCAAGTAGATCAACACTCCCGTCCAATTTGGTGTTGTCTGCACACTTACTGAGGGTGCACTTGATCCCCTCATCCAGGTCATTGATAAAGATATTAAACAAAGCTGGTCCCAAAACTGAGCCCTGGGGAGCACTGCTCATGACCGGTTGCCAACTGGATTTAACTCCATTCACCACAACTCTCTGGGCTCGGCCATCCAGCCAGTTTTTCACCCATAGAAGAGTACACCTGTCTAAGCCATGAGCCGCCAGCTTCTCCAGGAGAACGCTGTGGGAGACAGTGTCAAAGGCTTTACTAAAGTCCAGGTAGATAACATCCACAGCCTTTCCCTCATCCGATAGGTGGGTCACCTGGTCATAGAAGGAGATCAGGTTGATCAAGCAGGACCTGCCTTTCATGAACCCATGCTGGCTGGGCCTGATCCCCTGGTTGACCTGCACATGCCTGTTGAGCTCACTCAAGATGAACTGCTCCATAATCTTCCTGGGTACTGAGGTCAGGCTGACAGGCCTGTAGTTCCCCCGATCCTCCTTCCAGCCCTTCTTGTAGATGGGTATCACATTGGCAATCTTCTTATTTTTTCTCTCCAAGAACTGGTCTCCCTCAAATGCCTCTCAAGAAAGCCCAAAAAGTCAAGTCAGCTAACTTAATTATCCAAATCAGGCCCTTTTAAATTCTCATTTGAGACTACTGCTTGCAAGAATGCAGTATTTCAGAAGGAAATAAAAGACAGTAGATTGATTTTGGAGGAAATTGTTTTCTTTTCATCCAAATTTGTTCCATTGTAAGAAGGTTTTTGCAAACACATTCAACCAAAACAGGTCAGAAGTAAAACAATTTAAAAAAAAATAAATTAAAAGATATAATGACAGAGTATGAAATGCTTTCAAATTGTTGCAAACCAAACAGCAAGAGAATGGATTTATTTTAATGCATCCAGAACAACATTTTCTCTCTAATGAAAAAAAAATTACATAGTAACTTAGCAAATCAATATAAAGTCCTTCTATGGTGGATCTATTTGTGGGTGATTCTTTTTGATACACAGTAGGAGCAGAGGGTTAGAGGTAACATTTCTATTTCCCAGAATTATTCTGCTAGTGAACTAGATGAGAGAGCTTTCATTGAATTAAAATTTTTCAATTCAGTAGAAAAGCCATCCAGAACAGAGCTCCCAAAAATACTTTTGTTGTTGAAAAAAACGCTATTTCTCAGCACTAGAACGTTCACAAGTTTTCATTAAATTCAAGCAAAAGGATAAGTGAGATAACACATAATATATGTACCTTGCATAAAATATAGGCTCACCTGGGATGCAGAGCAGGACTTCACACAGAAGGGAACTGAATCTAGCTTTTCTGCATTTCAGGAGAGTGTCCAAATCTGCAGCCTACATAGCCAGCCTCTGTCACTCATCCAAACTCTTCACTTTATTTTCTCCCATGTCAGATTAATTTCTGTTCATGGGAGCAGAAGACTGGCTCAATAACAGAACAACTGAATTCAGGTTCCTTCCTCCATTGAATGTCAGATTATTTGAGATACAAAACAGAAGTTAGGCAGTAGCCTAGCGGTTAGACATTCTGACCTCAGATATCCAAGTTGGGAGGGACTTGAATGTAGTCATCCCACATCCTGACTGCTATATCCTGAAATTCCAGAGATGTAAGCCTGCCCTAGATTTTTGACTACTAGATTTCTAGACCACTTACTTTATACCCGTTCAATGCAAAAAATTTATGAAATCTCAAAATTATTTGTGATATCTGCAAATCTATTTCATTTGACATTTCAGTTTTATCTACAGTGTCATGAAACCTCTGAAAGTACTTTATAGATACTGAGCTATAAAACCAACTTACAAATACACTTTCATTGTGCTCTCAGAATCTCACAGAATCAACTGGATTTGTACTTTGATGTGGAAATGAGAGGAAAGATTTTAAGAGATCTAAACTTTATTAAGTTCAGATTAAATCTACATTGAGTACTCAAATAAGATGCCATTGCCTAAAGGAAGCTGAATTCACTTCCTGATAAATGCATTTTAAAGTCTTACATTTGCTTTTCCCCAAAACAATGTAAAAAGCATTTTACTCTCTTTCCTTTTCTATAATGAAAGATTACATTGTTTGGCACATGAGAAAAATACCATAAACGTATTCCATTTCTGTATTATTCCTTTGATTTTTTTCCCCCCCTAAAAAGCACCCAATTACTTAGTCCTCATTTTATTCATGTCTTTAATAATTTAAAAAAGCATTTATAAAAAATAAAACAACCAAACAAATCATAAAACACAAATAAGCCTATCTGACAAATGTGAACTAGAAGGAGAGAAGGAAAAAAATCCTTGTTTCTAAACCACAGATTATTATGTAGATATTTTGTTTGTTGTTTGTTTTATAAAAGGCCTGATAGATGAAAATTTTATGTGCCGCCTTTGTGTAGAGAAAGAAAATTAAAGCTCACTACAAATGTAGTCTCTCAATACTTCTGGGCACGGTCAAATTAAGAAAACTGTTCTGAAGCAGTGAAAGCTAGTTGTGGCATGGCTGCCCTTTTCTGTTGTGCCTCATACCAGAGATCTTGAGAAAACAGGGTAACCTTTGGTCCAATGTCAATTATACCTAAAAGGATGAAGGCAACTCAAATCAGGGAATGCGATAAAAACAAATTGCTATGCATTTTCTTTTCACAATACCCAACTTGCAGATGCTACATAAGGCTCAAGATGCGTTGACACTGAGGATCATTAGCTCCAAGGCAAGAGGACAACAAGGACACACTGAGGTGGTGTCCACCAGAGGCATTTTCCTTATTTGCAGAAGTTTTCTACTAGGTTTTTGTGAACATTTTATCTCACCAAACAGCCCACTGAGGACATTGCAGACAGCAGATTTCCTGGGACTGTCACCTGTCCTACAGCAAAGGGGGGCCCCAAGCTGCGGTGGCTGGAGCATACCTTTCCTGTTCAGATGGTCTATAGTATCTGCACAGTATATTCACCAGTAACTGACCCTAAACCTCCAGAGGTGCCACCCAACAAAATAATTTGCCATAAAAACTTAGGAATTTAGGCCGTTGACTTTAGACCTGCGAAGACCAGCAACATGGATCAAAAATTACTTACTGGTAGCAACAAACAGCATGCTCTCTGTGATAACCAATTCACTGATATCAAAACAGTTATGATCACTAAAAGCCAAATAGTCTAATCGGCAGCTATCGTCATATTGCAATCTCAGTATTTTCTTCTCTGACATCTCCAATTATTTATTTATGTCCATGTTACTTGGCAAAAGCACAAATTCAATGCTTTTGATAAGAAGTAGTTTGTTAGGAAATAGGTCAGTGCCCAAATATTTCTGTCATTTGTATTAAGATTCCAGCTTTCATATTTATTACCACTTCCATGGTATACTGAAGGGGAAGAGTAGAATGAGGTCTATCTTTCTATACATGATACATTGGAGCTGAATGGTGACCAGCTTCCTACTGACTCACTGAACAGATTTTTCTATATTTCCAATAAATTCTGTTTTGAACAAAATTGAATGACATCAATTAATTTATTAAAACTCTACATTTTTCTTTTATATTGTAAAGGAGATAGTTACATGACATGAAATCAGGCATTGCTAAAATTAGGCATTATATAATGAAAAGCATTGTACAATCCTATCACCCAAAGTTTAGTTAGACATGTTCCTAAGAACTCCTCACTTTGTGCTAAATATTGACCTTCCATTTAACAGTGGTGCCATAACAGTTGTTTTGTATGGTGTAAGAAATATTACTACATGTCTCCATGTAACTCAGCTCATGCCAATCTAAATATCTGATACAATATTTTACAGTTTGAGGTTTAACATTAGTTTTAAATTCCCTAAACTTATAACTGAATCTTTAAAACTCACAAAACAAAACAGTTACCCAAGTGGAAAACATCTTAAAAGCTCTCTGTAGTTGGGAATAAAGCTTTATTAAATACAACTGTTCTGACATGATGGATGTACTTACCATAACACCTATGGGCTTACACTATTACTGCTCTCTTGAAAATTCCCTAAGTGGAAATATATAATTTAGCACATCAAGGTCTCTCAAAATATACTGCCTTACAAGTTTGTCAGTGTCTATCAGCTCTAGCTAAGTTCTTAGTGGGAAGCGCCTCTGTCTGTCTTTAACAAAAACAATGTAATTGAATTTAGAAGGTTTGTTAAGTCATTTATATAAATATACTAAAGACATAAAGCCTAGTGTCTGGAAAATTCTGTTACTGACTTCCATACACCAGTGCCCTCAATAAACAGAGCAGAAAGACTTGGTGGGGAATGGTGGGGAGGACTGAACAATTTCCAAATAAGTTTCAGTTGAGTCTCTTCAGTTCATATATTATCTCCATTAGCATATCAGAAGTTTGCTTGAAGAAAGTTTTGATTAAGGACATATGAAAGAGAAATATATTCAGGCAGAGAATTTTCTCAAAGTAAAATAAAATTTCATTCACATATTTGTTGTTTAGCTATAAAAGGAGCTAATCTGCAAGAAAAATAGCAAATTCTGCATTCAGGACAAAAGCAAGTCATCGAATGGCCTAGACGATACTGCATACTCAATCCAAAAGCAAATAAATTCTTTGTTGTGAATAAGGTACCCAGTTACAGTCAAAAGAATCCACGGCTGCTGTATGCAAGCAGAAATCTTCCATGTGAATATCATGAATCCATGTTCACTGACAGCATGTTTTCCTAGTAACTTCAGTCAGCTTTGACTTAGGTTCTAAACAAGAATTGCCATGGTGGAATATATTTTTCAAAGTTGCATGACACCCCTCTGTGACATTACCTCTAATGTTTCAATCTTTACCAGGGAAAAGGTAAAACAGCAGCATCTGTAAAAAGCTAAGGGGATACACAAGAAAGAATCTGATTTCATATATGTATATCTATATATATATCTATATATATATATCTTTAAAACATTGTTCCTTACTGCACTGCTTTTTGACAAAAAATGATATTTTCAGAATGTGTTTGTAAAACATGAAGATACAAGTGGTTTCCTACACATTATAAATCCCTGGCAGTGCTCCCATGCAGAACGCACTCCTTCCCACTCCCAGTTAGTCTTGCATGGTAATGAACAAAGCAGTTTCCTTTTGTTTTAACCTGCAAGGGAAAATAATTATTCTCGTATTTTACACGTTTATTCAGGCATTTTACTTTTGTGTCTCTAGTTTCCCTAAAAATGGAAAAACAGTGAAGATATACTACTTACTGTCTTAATCCTGACAGATTGTAATATTGTTGTAGTATTATATTGTTCTGTTGATCTATGTGTAGAAAAGGAAATTCAAGTCCTCTCTAAAAGCTGTGGGAGAGGGAAAATGCTTCACATGGGTAAGTCATAAAACAAGTTTTTTTCATGGTTAAAATAAAACTTTTTCCATGACCATATATTTCTTTCTTATTTCAACATACTGTGGCCCAACTGAAGAACACACAGCAAGACCCAGAATATAAAAGAGTTTTAGGCATGAGTATTTCTTTTGCTTCCCTTGCAATGTGAAGGTATCTTAATTTGAAAGAAAATAACGCCCCAAGTGCCTCTCAACCATTAAAGAAAAAATTCATTCTGCAAAGCTTGTTAAACATAATCTACACCACACCACATTGCAGGTGAGGCTTGCCAGCCCAATCTGACAGGCATTAAAAAAAAATAGGCATGCCTCCTGCTAAAACAGAGGGGTAACTGCTGCTGTCCTTTGTGCTATATACACAGGGAGCATTCGGAGCCTGCAGTCACCTGCATCTCACAGGAGCTGTTACTAATTATTCATTATTAATAACTACCTTTAGGGAACCTAGGATCAAAGACTGGACCAAATACTGTTCCCATATATGACAGACTGCAGGGCCCATTCCAGCCCTTCACACTTCAAAGAGGCTATGGGACAAGGAGGGTTGACTTTGGGCCACAAGCACGAGGGCTACAGAGTCACAAGGATTTGCCATAGCCTCCTCTGCCTTCCCCCTTTTTAGCCGGCCCTCATTAGAAGTGCTGTGGATGATGAGGGGTCCTGAGCTGACTGAATTGCAGCATGCAGTTGCATTTTAGCTGCTTTGAGGGGAGAGGGAGGCAATTTTTGCTTTACTGTCAGATGTGTCCTTGGGGAACCTTTTTCCCCTTTCCTTTCCTTGCCTTCCTTCCAGAAGCATTTCCAAACACCATCCGTCACATGTAGTGGTAGGACTGCCTGAGTACCACTTTGTGTTATCAGTCCACGCTGTTGTAATACACTCGAATCATAGTCACTGTCAAAAACAGCTGAGGATGGTGAGGAAGGGGTGTTTGTCTGTGTCAGAGCCATGCTGTCCCCCCACACTCCCCTTCCCACATGTCCTGGTTTCAGCTGAGTTAGAGTTACTTTTCTTCCTAGTAGCTGGCATAGTGCTGTGTTTTGGATTTAGTATGAGAAGAATGCTGATAACACACTGATGTTTTAGTTGTTGCTAAGTAATGCTTAGACTAGTCAAGGACTTTCTTTTTCAGCTTCCCATGCTCTGCCAGGTGCACAAGAAGTTGGGAGGGGGCACAGCCCAAGATAGTTGATCCAAATCGACCAAAGGGCTATTCCATACCATATGACGTCATGCTCAGTATATAAACCGAGGGGAGTTAGCCGGGGGGCAGCGATCGCTGCTCGGGGACTGGCTGGGTGTCGGTCGGCGGGTGGTGAGCGGTTGCATCACTTGTTTTCTTTTCCCTGGGTTTTGTTTGTCTCTCTCGTTCTCCTTTTCATTACAATTATTATTATTATTATTATCATTATTATTATTATTACTATTATTATTATTTTATTTCAATTATTAAACTGTTCTTATCTCAACCCGTGGGTTTTCTTACTCTTGCCCTTCCGATTCTCTCCCCCATCCCACCGGGGAGGGGGAGGGTGAGCGAGCGGCTGCGTGGTGCTTAGTTGCCGAGTGGGGCTAAACCACGACACCACAGGAGAAGGCACTCCTCACAACAGTGATTCTGGGACCAGTTTAAGGGCTGGGAAGAGGGACCTCCCTCATGCAGGACAGATTGTGGAAGTACGCTTGTCTTGAACGAAGAAGTTTGATTCTCAGAGATGTAAGTCAACACGTATGCAGCCTGGTTAAACCACACTCTTAAATCTTCTCTATCTTTCTTCACCATCTGTAACAAGGTTTTTCTCTTTGAAACTATTAAGAGAAGTTGACCTTTTGTGCTTACATGCATTTCCTCTGTTGAGTTTTTAGACTCATCATCCTACCCTGTCACTGCTTTCCTGAGGAGGACTATGGTATATAAATAGCCAAGCTCAAAAGAAGACCCTTCTGATCTGTTTGACAATTTGTCTTCCTTGATTGTATGAGAAGACTGCAACTTGTAAATTTTCTCCTCCTTAAAATTTAGCGGAGTTGAAGGTACTGAGCTATGTTGTTTAATGATTTCTAAAGGAGCCCTGATTTAAAGACTGGAATAACTGCAAAATTTGGAAACATCTGGTACTAATCTAATACCTACTCCAATCTAAAAAGACTGATTAAACACTGCAGCAACAGGTGGTGCAAACACTAGTAAGTCAATTTTAATAAGAGAGGTCAACACCTTCAGCTCCTCATTTTTCTTTCCATAAGTACTAATAAATTCCTCTCAACAGGTGTGGGTCTAAGATGTATAATTACATTGTTCACAAGCAAAGGTCCAGTAGTTCTATGTTAAAGATCTCTTTAAAAGAAAAAGAAAGAAACTTCCAATGTTTGAAATGTCATCCCTGACTTCCTCCACCATTCTCTTTTCATGTATATTTTTCATGTCATGACTGTTTATGGGTATCAGACTGGAAGAAGGACCACACACTGCTCAGTACTTCTTCAGGAAGAAAAGTCTTTCCTGGATTTATTACAGATTCTTGTCCAGCATGTTCTAAATCTTGGTCTTTAACATGAAAATTCAATTCCTTCTTGCATTCAATGGATACCTATCCTTATTCCTACAAGAAGGTTCTATTTAATTGCTGATGGCTCTCAAAAGTGTATCAGTCTCCACTCTGCCTGATTAAATGACTACTCAGGGAGGGGGAATATATAAAGTCTAGGACAAGGGAAAGAAAAAAAAAACACAAAAGTGGGGCCTGACTCTGCAGTCTGCCAGGGCTCTCACTTCAGAGTAGACAACCTGTATTTTCCTTTCAGGGTGTTTAAGTACTTGATATACGGCATGTTTAATTTTTATTTTTACATTCTTTGTTTGGCATTCTTAATGTTCCTTGTAACAATGTAATGCTAGGACAAACTTTTCATGGCACGTGAACTGAAAATTACACTTCAGAGTTCAGTGTTCTGGTTTGAGCACAACCCAGGTGAAAGAGCATAAAGATGCTCTAAAGAAAGCAAGATCTTCAGGCCAAAAGGTATGTTGCTTAACTAAATGGTTCCTATGCCTTTTATTGTCTACAAGTGCTTTTCTTTGCCTGCTACATGGGCTATTCTTACAGAAATCCCAAGGGGTTATTTATTGTAGAAATAACAAAGCAAAGAATATCAAGGGAGTGTTCAATATAACAATTCAAAAAAGGAAAACAGTAGTGTCTGAATCAATAAAGAAAAATTTTGTCCTCCACCACGCTGTGTAGGGGTTGGAAGGCCCAGTACAGAAGCAAATAAGCTAACAGTTATTATTCTGCAGGGACAGGAGTCTGAATAATCCCTTATTCCAGTTGTTTGGCAACACTGAGCTAATTACAGCTGCGGGGTGGTTCTGAAAACTGAGGAAACTATAACAAAACAGGGCACATTTACAGCAAATCATGATAATACACAGAAAATTTGGGCTCCCTAGAGGGTCCATTGGAAGAGGACAGGGCAGCCTGAGCCGGTAACAGCCCCAGGGAGAGGGGGAACCCGTGAGCTATACTGCAACAGGGATGCCCCAGGAACAGGCAGCCTCTCACAGGGACAGCATAAGACCTCTTTCCACATATTCCTGCAACGCACTTCCAGACAGAGTAAGTACAGAAGAAGGCTTTTTCTTGGCATTACAACCCACCAACAGAAGGAAAAATAGGTTTGCTCTCCTGCCTCCCATGGAGGCTGCGTTTGTCCGGCAGTGCCAAGCAATACGGCACACACTCTGCACACGTTGGCATGTGGTCTCTAGACACCTTCATCTGCATTTTGTCAAGTCCTCTCTGGAAATCTAACTGCATAAACACCCAGTGAATTCCTCCAGCCTGCACTGCTATCCACAGCCCCAGCCATGCATAATCTCTTCTTCCCCAAACCACGAGGACTGCTATTCATCAAAGCCTATGTCAAGACACCTTCCATTTGATGCCTTAAAATCAGGAGCTTCACCCTAAGAGTTCGGGATCAAGTTGGATTGCTTGAGTGAAACTGTGTGTGCTTCAAACCATTTAAAAAGTGACGTCCCAGTCCTAAGTGATCTCTCTTGAACTCAGAAACACCAAAAAAAGCTCTGTAGCGATTTCTCTAGATTCAGTCCTACATTCTTTAGCACAGCTGGGTATCTGCTTTCTGACCAGGAAGTGTTCTTAGTTCTAAGAGCCTTTTAATGACTACTTGCTGTAGAACTACGCACTTCCTTGTTTATTTATTAATTATGAATAATTAGAGAGGATACTCCCAGGAGAAAGAGCTTTTGTTTTTTCAAGGTGGATATTTTAACAACTTTTTTTTTTTTTAATAAGACCCACTAAGTAATCCTCATTCAATCCATTCTCACCCAAAGCTTGGCAGTGTCTGTAAATGTCTATGTAGGCATGTTTAGAAGCACAACATAAAACAAAACACAAGACATTTGAATTCAAGAAAGGAAAATACATATGTATATTTCCAACTAGGAATCAGTTACACTAAAATCCAAGTAGTAAAATGAAAATATAGGATTTAATAAAAGTCTGATTGGCATTTCTTTTTCCTGATTCCTATATATCACTCGTGGCCTCAAAGAAACATACAGCTTTTGTTCCACTTTAATTACATGGATTTAAGAAAGTTGTTATTAAAGCAGAACCTTCACTTTTTCAGCTATATTGATGTAATGGTGTTAGTATTGGTTTAGCTTACTCCTTTGAGTTTATGTTATGAATGATTTGCCTCCTCATCTGTACTTCCTTACAAGACAGGAAAGAAAATAAAACCAAACAAGAAAGCCCCACACAACTTTATACAGAATTTAGACATTGCAACAAGGATTTTTTTCCTATCGTACGGGCAGAAGGAAGGGGAGAGGAGAGAGGGAGAGAAAAGATGAGCGCAGGTAGATAAAAAACACTTCATTGCCAGGAAAAGAAATTCTTTCCTGGATACTCATCAGTAACTAATGTGATGGCACAATAGCTGTTGTAACAGCAAAGGAAAAGACATCACCCTTCCACTTTAAAAACCTGATGATCCAAAAGACAAGTATCTTGCTAGCAGGGTTACTAAATGATTCTTCTAATTAAGACATTTATAAATATTTTGTTAAGAGTCAAAATAAAAATTACTTTTGTTGTGCAAACCAAATGCACTTGAATCGAACCATATTGTTCAACAGTAAATCTTAGAAATTTTGTGGCAAACGCCTCAACTGTAAAACAAACAGTTCAGTGTCACAAATCAGAAAGACGTACCACCAGCATTGTACCTTTGCTCTATAATGGATCCATTTCGACTGATATTTCAGTCTTGCTAGTTATACAGAACCAGCTTTCTGATAGACTTGGTCAAAGTGAGGTTGCCAAAGATATAGCTATGAATAATTTATTTTAGGACTAGATTAAATTACACAATTCCATGCCACACTGTGCTGCAGGTGCCAGAAGTTTTTATGGCTCTAAGAAGGAATTTAGACAAAATTAATGAAAGAAATATTAATAAAGTACCATTCAAGACAAAGATAAAACTTCTAACTCAGCAGATCTCTGAAGGCTATGGGGAAAAAAAATATATACATACTTTCCGTGATCTTCCACTTTAGAGGAGGCTTTTAGGCAGCTGTGTGTTTATTTTCAGAAAGATGCGGTTTTGATTATAAATAAATAAAATAAGACCTGAAGTATTTATCCATTGATATAAAAGATTTTTTTCATTATTTAATATTTAAATTCCATCTGAGATGTAATTGCACACTTCACTATATTTCTCAGCAAATATCTGAAAGCCAAGTGCCTTTCATGAGACTGTAAAGGTGTAAGAGAAGCCAAATACATTTTTTTTTTTTTAAAGGTAAATATGTAAATCAAAAGACAGGATGGAGTCCCTATCTCTAACTAGTGTGAGACCCTAACTGGTGAAGGTCAACATAGCTGCAAAATCCCTCAGGGAGGGATTCAACTCATTTTACTTTAATTGCCTAATTACTTATGTGTTTAATCTAAAATAGTTACCTAGGCTGTCTTTACAATCGATGGAGGGAGCAAGGCAACCTCAGAAGGAACTTGTACTGAAAGAAAGCTAAAAGATCAGCTGCTGAAAGTACCTGTCCACTGATTACACATGTGCTTAAATGATGGTTTCAGTTAAAGTTATAACTTCTGGACAACAAGAATTCAGTTAATAGATCCTGCCCATTATGTCTCCTGTCATGTCTAGTGCTCCCTGATCTGCTTAAGGGAGGGTTGCCTGCAGTTACTGCTGCAGGATCTGACCCAACTATTAATGACACCACTGGAGTCTTTAGGAAGCACCATGTGAGATTCAGACTGAGGTAGAGTCCATGCCTGAGTGCCTGCAGCTCCCTAATGTAAAAAGAAAATCTTAGTCATTATTCCTTATGGGAGTGATACACAGCCTCTTACAAACTGAAAAGCCAATGCACATTTCTAATGCAGTCTCAAAAGCAGATCATTATGTATATCATTTTGTATAAACATAGTCATCAAGGGAATTTGGAATAGATTTATACCAACATTTTAATAAGTTTCATAAGAAAGAGGTTCATCAAATAAAAATAATGAATGATGGAATTAAAGAACCACTGAAAATTGCTAATATGTTTAATCATCTCAACATCTATATTTATATATGACAAATTTGGATGATATAGTGGGTGTAATTCTGTTTCAAGTCTCCGAGCACGGATTGCATTTCAAGATACTCAATAAAAGCAGAGCCAGAGTTTGCCTCATCTGCAGGCAGATAGAAAGTAGGACTCTGTGACCATTTGTGTGGTGTGAGGGTACTTGAAAGCTTCTCTGACATCCAGATATTCAGTTAAATCAACGAGCAAGTCATGTGTGAGCCAAAGAAAAAATAATGAGACCAGGGCTATATAGGAAATAAAGACAAAGCACAAAAAAAGCTGCAAGGTGTAATAAACCCTGACATTTTTCTATGACCTAGAACCACACCTAAATGTCCTGCCCATTAAGCTAGTCACTTAGCAGTGCTCACAGGTGCCAAATCCAACAGCACATACACAAAGAACCCAGGCAAATATGGTTAACTCAATCTGTGCTGTAATCCTGAAAACCTCTGCTCTGTTGCTTCACAGCACTGAGGGTTTCTAAGGGCAAAAAGAAGATCATCATTTCTGACCTTTGCATTTACCACATGATTATCATTCTTTTTTCTTTTGCTTTGACTTACAATATCTCATCTCTCCATCTTAAGGAAGACTACTCTACCTTGAAAAGAAACTGTCCTGGTTTCAGCTGGGTTAGAGTTACTTTTCTTCCTAGTAGCTGGCATAGTGCTGTGTTTTGGATTTAGTAGGAGAAGAATGCTGACAACACACTGATGTTTTAGTTGTTGCTAAGTAGTGCTTAGGCTAGTCAAGGACTTTCTTTTTCAGCTTCCCATGCTCTGCCAGGTGCACAAGAAGCTGGGAGGGGGCACAGCCCAAGATAGTTGATCCAAATTGACCAAAGGGCTATTCCATACCATATGACGTCATGCTCAGTATATAAACCGAGGGGAGTTAGCCGGGAGGCAGCGATCGCTGCTTGGGGACTGGCTGGGTGTCAGTCGGCGGGTGGTGAGCAGTTG
This sequence comes from Balaeniceps rex, assembly GCA_013401315.1. Lineage (NCBI taxonomy): Eukaryota > Metazoa > Chordata > Aves > Pelecaniformes > Balaenicipitidae > Balaeniceps > Balaeniceps rex. Next base: position 247,404 of record VYZW01036243.1, read on the forward strand.
CATCACTTGTTTTCTTTTCCCTGGGTTTTGTTTGTCTCTCTCGTTCTCCTTTTCATTACAATTATTATTATTATTATCATTATTATTATTATTACTATTATTATTATTAATATTATTATATTATTTTATTTCAATTATTAAACTGTTCTTATCTCAACCCGTGGGTTTTCTTACTCTTGCCCTTCCGATTCTCTCCCCCATCCCACCGGGGAGGGGGAGGGTGAGCGAGCGGCTGTGTGGTGCTTAGTTGCCGACTGGGGCTAAACCACGACAGAAACAAAGACGGCACCAGGGAAAGCACACGGAAGATGCAGTCGCCAGGAGCAGAGCTCACTGGCTGGGAGCATCACCTTGCATGTCAGCACTAGCCCCATCTCTGGGTCCCCAGGCCTGTGTGAGGACATGACTCTCACCATCTCCCTCCAAATCACTTGCCCAAGTGCAATTGTTGTGCTTCTTTCAGACAGAAACACACCTGCAGACATAACAGTGCAGCTGGACTGCTAAAACCCTGATTTGGCAACCGTGAACAAAAATTTACGACAGGAAAAGATTTCCAGAAGTAAAAAGATGACGTTCCTAAGGAAACATGGCCTTTCTGGAAGACTCTTCCCTAAGGCCTCCATCTCTTTTTCAGGTGATGGTCCTCTCCTGCTTAGTCCCACCACCAGGCTAGCGTCACTCCATAAGCAGTTCAGCCTTACTCCCAGCCACAGGAGGAAAGTGACTGGTTCCAGAGCCTCCAACAAAACTTTTGCCTGTTCTGCCTAAAAAAGCTAGCTGGGGTGAGCAAAGGTAAGAAAATCTGCAAATAGAAATCTTGAGCAGAGAACCTGGACATGTCAAAGGTGACGAGGCTGCATGATGGCCCTATTTATAAACTGACCATATGGCAATTGATTTCCTGTTGCTCACACAGGGCATCTCCGTGACTCCAGCCTCTGTGCTTCTTCCCACCTCGCGCTTCTGCCAGGTTTATTTGTACTTTTCGCCAGCTCTGAAGGCAAATCAAGTTAATGGGCTATTACATGAGATTAAGCAAAATAACTAAAAGAATAAAGAAAGAGAGAATATAATGCTCTCATTCACCATGCATCACTCTCCATGGGAGCTGTGAAAAACATGATGGTTATTGCTGCACAAAGCAAGGAAGTCTCCACATTTTCTGCCGTATGCAGGACTGAACAACAGTGCAGATTTATACCTGTGTTACTATTCAAACACTCATTCTTATCCAAAGTTTCACATAACTTTCCATTAAAACTGACATCTCAATTTGAGACACACTTAGCACCCCCAAAACTAAAGAATCATCTTAAATGCCTGCCAATTTTGCAACTGCATGATGAAAGAAATAACAAATTAAATTATTTTTTTATTGAACATTGTACAATATTAGTCCATTTGGAATAGAGATAAGGAATTAAAGAGCCAAAAAGGCCTTTCCAGTCAATGATCTAAGATGAAGAGATGCCTGGGGGAAAGAGACAAATTTGGTGTGTAGGAAATGAAAAACAATTAGAAGAATTAAAATAATTGTATTTTCCATGAGGGGAAAATAGAGATATGGGATAAATTACTAAGATGGGTTTCTAGAACAAACAGTGCGGCATTCAAAATGGTAATAATGGGGTTTCAAGTAGAGCTATGAGAAAACCTGCTTAGTGAGCATAAGCCCAACTTAAAAAAAAAAAATTCTAATCACAAATTTGGTGAACCTAGGGAGAGGTTAATTAAGGCTAGCAGAAACAAAGAGGGTAAGGGCAAGGCCTACTGCAGCAGTTCCCTCCACCCTCTCAAATTTCCAGCAACTGGAAACAAAAGAAAGACTGCAGCAAGGGAGGCAATGAGTGCAGAAGAGGAGAGAAAGCAACATTATCATGTTCCGTTATTCTACACTTAACCCATCCCCCAACAAGACTAAGTGATGCAATCTGCACAGGGCATCTGTGGATGCAAACATTTTTGAGCTACAATTCCTTTCAAAACCTGGTGTTGATTTGCTAATTAGTAAGAAGATAAACATTTCTGACAGGTGAAATATATTGTTATATTGTTAATTGAGTTGCACAGAGTAGATAGGATGAAGTAGTATATTCTCTCTTTCTTTCTAGGGCTGGAGTTCAATCCTTTCATTTTTTGCTTCCCTAAACACTAAAACCAGGCTGAGAATCAAAGAACAGCATCCTACAGTGTAGGGTCCTAGCATTTAAGCTGGTTTCCTTCAAAACACCGGTCCATTTACCTGCAGATCAAAAGTATGTGCTGCTCATGCCTTTTCATCATATGCAATAAAAGCCCTTAGAGGGATTTGGAAAAAAAAATCCAGAGAATGATCCATCACTGTCTAATGCAGGTTGCCCTCTTCAAAAGTACTCAGTCTTGCCCACTTTTAAAAGGTGGGATGCTGTACTGTTACACAGATAGCAGATGTCATCCAGGTATCAAGTTCTCAGTTCCTTCTCTACAAGGATCCAGGTCAGAATAATCTGAAATAATACATATAGCAGTACTTGCAGAAATAGCCAAGACACTCTTGGAGACAAAACAGCCCAAATCCCAACAAGCCTGGAAATACTAAACCCTTTTAGCTGACAGTAGCTATGTCTGAGCTACCAAATATCAAAACACATTAAAATCACACCTGTAAACTGCATCAGTTAGTGCTGGGAGCCTAGTGTCACCACTGTACGTGTTTTAGAGGGGGGTACTTTGGACTAGTGCCTGCAGACTCCAGAGGAGCACCAGCACAACCAGCTTTTCCATCTGCACAGGCCACCAGGGACACTGCATAAGGTGTCATCCTTACGTTTCACTCTTTTATTTATGTTACTGCAAATTTTTTTATCGCTTACTTATTAGTCTTTCACTGTGAGCCCATTATTATCACAATTAAGAGGGAGATCAGAGGAGTTAATTAGTTGATAGCTTGTTCACCACTGCTTCAGTATTGTCAGCTTCCTGGCTTCAGTTTATTTGATTCACCAGTTCATCATGGCAGGACTAGTGCCCACTTTGAAAACTATATTTGTAAAGTCCAAAATCAGAAAACATAAAGATACCAAGGGAATCATATAGTACCTATTCATACTGCAAGATTTTAAAGCCACTTTTGTAATTTTGGGAGACCTGGTTCATTTTTCTCCTTCCGATTTAGAAAAAAATAACAGGATGAAGTGTTTTGATCCACAGCAGCAAAGCAGAAGTTAAAAACAGAAGACTCTGCTGTCCTTTTCCAGTCTTAAGATTAATTGCACTTTCATAAAGATTTTTATGCTCCATTCACCTTATATCCCTTTGCCTTACCTCCTCCTCCTGAGAGTTTTAATAAATTACTCATTCTTACTAATTCAACCCTGCCAGCTTTCTTTTGGTACATAATATTTCAATACTTAATGCAGTATAAGAGAGTCTCCACTAGCCAATTTGATTAGTCATAGCCTCATCTTTGCTTACCATGCTATTTTTCATTTTTTAAAGTCATCTGGAATGTATTCCCTGCTCCGGTTCATGCTGTGTTGCTTTGTGTTGGAAATCCTGAACAAGGCATACTTTATTTATAAAATGCTGGAATGGCCTAGCGTTACCCAAATGCTGCAAGCACTGAGCTTTACACTTTATTTGAACTTTACTGACAACTTTAAAGCCAGCTGCACTAACTCCCTAAACTGTCCCTTTCAGTAAAGTATATCTCCAAGAGTGCAGACCCACTCCAGCAGCACGTACAGGACCACAGCAAGAGAAGCTCTACTGTCTTGTAAGTCTCCAGATCTTCACTGCCACATCACCTACAAACTTAGGCCTTTTGTGTTCCCTCAAATCTCCCCATCTCTTTCAGAAAAAGTGCTCCTTATGATTCCCCTCCTCCCCGAGTACTCCATACCTGGTTTAGATCACTTTTTTTTTTTTATGCTGAAGTTCTGTTTTTCTAAAAAAAAGTCTCAAGTTGTTGTAGGCTTACCTGCAAATTTCATTAAAAGGTCAGGTGCTTATTCTTCCTAGTCATTACTGAAGATGTAAATAAAGATGAAAACACAATGTTGATCCCTGCAGTATAATGTTACTCCCTCTCACACCCTTCAAAAAAAAAAAAAAAAAAAAAAAAAAACAAAACCTAAAAATGTTGTGTTATGTAAATAAAAAGCCACATACCATTTATCTAGTCAGTACATCCATTCTGTGTCTCAAGGTTTCTGAAAAAAGGCTGCAAGGATGGAAGGATCTCACAGGTTTATTACATTTGTCAGATGGCCAAGCGTCACCTCCCTAAGATAGTTTCACCTATTTTAATTGCTTATTAGTTAAGCCAACCTGCCTTCAGCCGCAAGATTTTTATTGTAATTAAGATAGGCATGGTTACTTAATGCCAAAAAAATGTATATTATTACCCTACCACCTTCATTTACAGAATGTGCTATCTCCTCAATTATAATAAACCAGAGAGATTTGGTCATAATTAATCTTAAAAGGCTATTCATAGAAAAGGCCCAGTTGTGATGATTAAAGTAGTCTAAAAACCTTGGGCCAAATTAAAATAACTTGTAAAGTATCAGTTGAGTTAACATAGGTTTTATCTTTCTCCCTACCCTCCACTGTTTTTTGTACCCCAACATACTACTTTTAAAATGAATTTTATCTTGGTTTTCCCCCTCCAAAAGACAAAATATCACTGAATAATATATTTACATACCAAAGCACTAAACATAGACTTTTGCAAAATGTCTGGGAACTGACTATAATTTTCGGATAGACATTATTAAGTGAGTGCAGATTACAAACCTTTGCACATTGAATTCTAAGTTGACTTTTACTCTGTATCCCACTGAAATTGAGGGGGGTGTATCTGTGAGTCCGTCATGATGAAGCTTGGCCCCAAAGAGGTAAAGAATAAGGATTAAATCCTGATCTCACTGAAGTTAGTGGCAAGGCTCTTCTTCACTTCAGTTGGTTCAGGATTTCACCCTAGGTCATATGGCAGAATTTTAGCCTCTGTTTGAGGAGAAAATGAATTAACTGTCACATGCCAGACAGATGAACATAAAGCAAATTAATCTGTAACCAGAAAACAAGCCACGGGGAACATCACCATCACACACAGCTCCATACATCATGAGACCTTCTGCTCAGTATGAAAGCTATGAAGGTGCCTCTTTCTCCCTCCAGTTCCATAGTCTAGAAGCCTCCTTTGAAGCAGCTTCAGGAGACGTCTCTGCTGCCAACTCCCTTTCCATGAAGGAAGTCCAACTGCAACATCTCCCTGATTCTTGATTAATTAGCAGGCTATCCTGCACACTCACGATATGTATTACATGTAGAAGTGGGCTCTGGCACAGGTCCAACCCAAAGTGTAGGATGCTGAGTGAAAAATTCTCACCAGTAATAAAAACAGTTAGGGTAATGGAGCTTTTCAAAAAAGGAAAACATTTCATTTTCACTTCACATTTTTCTTCAAAACAGATGGATGCTTTGAATGTGAATAAATACTAGAATGGGTTGAAAAATGAGCATATCTTACTAAGAAACTTTAAAAAAAAGTTTTACACTATTCAGACTTTGAAAAAATTAAGTCCAAAATTTGCAAATCCACCTTGCATGACATTGCAAAATGGCTTTAAAGAGCTAACTCACATATCTCTGAATAGCCTGTCCTGGAACACTATAAATCAGAAACTATTTCCAATACTGTTAGCAAAGATGAAAATCACACTAAACCTGTATGCCACTCTGGTAAGGCAATAAACTTCTAAGAGTAGGGTGAATGCCACAGAATTAACTCTTATTTATGGGCCTTCTAAAAGTGAAAACTAGAGTTGGACAACTGACCATAAAGTATCAGTATAATCTATTAATCAGCAGCATGTGGCGAGGCTGTGGAGCAGGCAGTGCTCTGCGAGGCTTTATTTTGCTTCATTTTCACATGTCTTTTTACTCTTTCCTTTCCACGTGCATCAAAACTTGATCTATACTAAGCGTTACTTAAATAGACCAAATTCCCTTATCTCTCTGCTGGCCTTAACATTCCTGCAAACTAAGGAAAATAAATGTGGAACCGGGGAGATTATTATGACAACTCCCACACTCCATTAAATTCTCTCAGGAAAATATAAAGTGTGATGAGACAAATGGACTGAAGAAAATGGCCTAAAACCAGAAAGTGACTAAGAGTAAATGGTACAGCAAATAGGCAGCCTGTGAAACCCATCAGCATTTACGGGACAGCCCACTCCACACAGGACCGGGGAAACGTGTGCAGTTACACATTGCCAATTCACCAGATGTTTCAGCCCCCTGCACACCGCACAGGCAGTGAGAGTGGAAGACAAGATGAGCTTTGGTCAGCAGAAACCTGCCTGCCCAAGCCATGGCCTTTGCTGTTTGGCAGCGGGTGAGGAGCTGGGAGCAGTCTGGGAGCAGGACCCAGCTCCATCCCTTTATCCTTGCTGAGACCTCCCCACCGCTGGAGGATCCTCCACAGAGCAGCTGTGGATGCCAGCTCCTTTGCACCTCTCAGGCAACACAAAGGGATCAAAAGTGGGGCAGGAGATCTGGCTGTGGGGCTCTTGTTCACACTTAACGTGTCTTTTTTTCCTTTTTCTTTCTTTGATTTTTCTTTTTTCTTTGGGGTTTTGGGTTGGTTTTTTTTTTGAACAATGACACGAATTTTAGGACTGGAGACACATCCAAATAGTGTCAGAAAAAGGAAAGGTTTTGATTACAGTTAGTTATCTGGCACTATCTATTTAGAAATGTCTGAACAAATAACTCCGATGTCAGATGCTCTAGTTCTGGCAGAGTAAAGAAATACGATTAGATCTGGCTGCCCAGATGTCCCAACATTGAGAATAATATTTTTAAGCACGAACTCATGTACTGCTGCTGTCATGTACTTCAATAGACTTATTTTGTTCTCATGGGCTATAAATTGTAATAAAATTGAACCAGATTAATGGTTATAACTGGCCTCTCTTCTGTCAAACATTATTTCAGTAAAAAACAAGGGTCCTTGTGGGTACAGAGCTGAGTTCCTCTTCCCGGTGCTAACCTGCAGGCACTGGTCATTGTACCCTTGCAGAACTATCCAGAAATAAGGGCTCCTAGTTTCTATTTCTTTCCACTTGTTTGATGGCGCATTTCCTGCTGCTAGATGGTGTTTTCTACTTATATTTATATAAGTATACTTTTAAGTATAAATATATTTTATATATAAATATACAAACCTGTAAATTTCTTCATATTGTCATTTTCAATTATTTTCACCTGCTTTCACTCCATTTCTAGGACCACTGAGTTGGCAACAGCTCCTATCATATAGTTTTGGCTCTTTTCCAGTTATTTTTGTGCTGGTAGTTTGATTCAGGAGAAGCTCTGTGCACTGGTTATATTGGTGTTGTCGGGTTTATGAATTTCTCGCTTTTATTTACAAAAGCAAGCATTTGAACATAAGTGACAAAGTAGATAATTTCCTTTTTTATGATTTAAAGAAGATAGCTTTATTTGAAAAAGCACTTGAGGATATCTGTTCTTCCGAACGGTTATCTATACTTTTTATCCATTAAAAGCAGAGACAAGCTCAAGACACAGAAGCAGGGTGTCTCTTTTTTGCCTAAATCTTGTGCTATTTAGACCTGGGTTTCAGCTTTATATGCCCGTCAGAAATAAACATCGAGAAAGCAGTTTTGACAGTAGATGAGTGAAGCTCTCCAGTAAAAAGTTTCAGCCAGATTGCTTTTCCCCGAAATGAATATGCAAAAGGCTGCTTTTGCTTTCTCTTTAAAATTGTTCACGGGAGTCTCATTATTTGCACAGAGGTTTATATAATTGCACCCACTCACATGATTTCAAAAACTGGTTTTTGTCTGCATGTATAAAAAAGAAGAAAATAAATATTTTAATCTTTTTTTTTCTTAATGTCTGGCAAGAAAGTTCAATTACAGCCTCTCTACTTATAAAAATCATACAAAGGCTTCAAGTCTCAGCATGTTCCAGCAGTAAAGTGCAAACAATCTTGTGGTTACAAAGGCTACTTTGCTGAACCTCATTCCTCCTTCTCTCTCTCCCACCAGCTGAATAAATGAGAGACATATTTAGCAGCTTCAGTAGAAACTATTTTCTCATGCTCCCACTAACAAATCAGGGCAAGAAATGACAGTAAGTCACAGGATAGGAGCAAAGTGCACAGAGAAAGAAGTAAATCAGAATTGATAAGGGAGGACAAGACAAATAGGGGGAAAAAACAAGCCCAAACCCTAAATTCGGGCAGCAGATGAAATCTGAGCAGCACATACTGAGCAGACAACAAGATGGTAGAGCATCAAAAAAATTAATGCATTACAATCTCTTTAAATCAGATTGGTTTTATTCGTAATCATATTAGAGGAACAGAAAGCAAAGGCAATAATATATATTTTTTAATTAGCTTTTTTCCCAGTATTCCATATTGTTCATCCAGTACTTGGTAACATAGTATAGAGAGAAAACTACAAAAAAAAAGAAAGCCACAAAACTCTAAGCCAGGCTTGGGGTAACTGACTTCATTAGGAAAAATCACTTATCATGAACAAAAGTTACTAAAATCTCACAGTAGAGTGCTGTATTTCTTCCGTGTTTTGGTTCAGGTTCATATCTAAGCAAGATTAAACCTTTGCAAAGCACCTCCCAGATGCAGTCTGTGCCGGCAGCACCTCGCAGATTCGGGAGGGTGACTGGGGTCTCCCCACCCAGCAAAGCTCTCGACAAGTCCTGCGGCAACTGCTTCGGGGAGGGCAGTTTCTGGAAGTCATTGGTTAACTTCCTATCAAACAGCTTTACACATTTGCAAGAATAAAAAGTTAGTCAAAACTAACATCACCCCACGACAGCCCCCAGCAACTGCTATCCAGATGGATGCTGCTCTGCTGTGTGGCCCAAGGAACCCCTCCAGCCCCTCCCCAGCAGCAGATTGCTTTCTGGTACTTGCTCTTTCTGATGGCCAGAAAGAAAATGATATCTAACATGTTTTGAATTAGAATGACTAAAGATTTTCCCCAAAACAGTGCATTTAAATATATACAGGTCTTGTCCAAAAATGATACAATTCGGGTTTGATTTCTATGACCTTTACCACAGGCAATAAACTTCAGATAGAAGACAGGGTGAGGTAGACTGTTCTAATTGCTCCACATACCCACAATTAATCTATAGCCTCACTACCCGGTTTTAATTTGCAGCAGAAGCTACCTCACCACATCAAAGATCGTGATTCACCTCTCCACTAATCAAAATTTGAAGAGCTACTACCAATAGTAATTAGAGAGCTAAGGCCAATCATTATGCAATTCAGCATTAATTAAACAATATTATAACAGTTTTCATTCAGCTCACTGGGTGCACCAGGAATTTAGCCAGAACGGGTCTCATACGTTTTAACTACTTTTCCAGAAATCTTTTGCTCCATGTAATTAAACCCCCTCAGTAACTACAAAATTCAACTCCCTCTCATTGTTATAAGACGAAGAACAGTGAACACTCATACTCACTTGGATGATGCCCTCTTTTAATAATGGTTAGGAAAAAAGGAAGTTGGTTCATCTTTGTGCTTTTCAGCAATTACATAGGTACTTAAAGAAAAGCTGGCATAACCGACAATGTATAGAGATGCTATAAATCAGTGGAGGTCCATTGATTACAGACAGTTTGGGATTAAGGAAACTATTTCTTAAAAGCAGATGCACCAGTACTGCTCTTCAGTGACTCTTTCCACTCTATAACATTTAAACAGGGTCCTATTTTAAACTTAGGTCTGTCTGTAGGTAGTTGGAAAAAACAGCGGTAAACTGGTGTCCAGCAGTTTTTCATATTCCTATGAAACAGGTTTGGATAAAAGAGAGAGAGACCAAATCCTCAGCTTCAATGAACTGATGAAAGTCCACTCTGGGACACAGCACCAGGGTCACAGCATCTTAAAATCTGGCTCTGGAGATGTAAAAATGCATAAGGCTAAGATAAAAATCCCATCAAGCATTTCAAAAGATGTAACAAAAAATTTTGATTCTGAAGAAAAACAGCATACTAAAGATGGGAAAGAACTCAACATGATAAAATGAGCTCTTACTTGATCTTTGTTTGCAACGAAAAATCAGCATATAATTTGGCAAAAAGCATTATTATAACTCTGTCTACTTAGGACCAAGCCTGAGCCAATGGGGGATGGTACAAACCAAGAGAGAGACAGTAGACTGATTTTATATGGGGATGCTCATTCCTTCGGGTGTCCAGAAGGTACTACTCCATGAATGCCGTACAGGCAAGTGGGGTAAGGGATTCATCTGGGATGAAAGAAGTCAAAGGCAAACCCCATAGGATTTCCACTTGGAGCATTTTCATGTGGACTCAGCCCTGGAGGTGCTGCTGCATGACATCCTGGTTAGCTGAACGAGCATGTACACCACAAACAACTAGCCAGCTAAGGCAAAACTGTTGTGTGATTAACACACAAGGACTTCAGGAGACCACAACAGCTGTGTTTCAGACCCAAGTTAAGCTCAGTTTGGACCTAAGACTCCTTTAATAATGCATTAATTAAACCTGCCAAACGCTTAGCTATAGTTGCAGCTATGGAAATGATAAATGTTTAGCTGTAAGTGTCCATGTTCTGCACAGTCTCTTCTTTTTACAAACCCTTCTTATGTCGGTACTTCATAGGCCTCAAAAGGTGGCATCGATCATATGCATCAGGGCACCAGGGTGGCTGGAAACGGCACCGGTGCTAAAAGGAAGCTTTGCAACAACAGGATACAGAGGAACAAGATGTAATGAAACGTGAGCTTCCAAGTCAACCTACATGCCATAGTTTGTTTCCTAAGGAAAGAAGAAAACAATGACAGTGCTCAGCTTCAAATCAAAATATTTTATTGGCAAGCCATGCTGTACAAACACTGTCAGTGTGTAAAAAAGCAGAAACCTTGGGTAACTGTCAGCAATAAATACAACACATCGTGCATCTGCCCAAGATAACACTTCACAGTGTGTTTGGGGTTTTATCCCCTGTGTCCATTTGTCATTATTGTCCATTTCTAAGTTGGTGGCAGGTTGTTACATAGCATGATGCTATCCCCGCCGTCTCTTTCCTTTCTCCTAGGGTTATGCACAGTTTTTCCTCATCGTTTTTTAATGGAAAGTCTTTTATCATTTCTGGTAATGTAAGCAAATATCTTCCTAACACTGTCTTGTACTATTCATACTAGAACAGTAAGTGCCTTTTATCCAGTGTTGCCTTTTTTGTCACATGGGCTGCACAATCTCCCTTGTTCCAGTTCTCCTTTACAGTAAATGAGTCTGGATTTTATTAGGATCTACCTTAGTTTTGCTTTCTGACTGTAATCAATAATCATAAAGAATCTCAGTATTTCTGTACACTGTCTCTGGTCTGTACTTGTAGGTTTCTTGCATACTGTCCCAAATGGTTAAATATGTTAGTGGAGATTGATGTTTATAAGACTTGGAAGAAAGATTCAGTTGGATCCTTTATTAGAAGCTTAGTGTCATTTTTGCTCATTAAATAGCAAGGCAATTTGGTTCTGCTGTCCTAGACTGTAAAGCAATAAAAGATTCATGTGTTAATCTAATCCAACCTCCTGTACACTATCCTGTACAAGATAGTGGCCTTCAACCACATTTTTTAACTTATTTGTGCAATAAACAACTTTCCAATATACACAGCAGATTTAACTTTTATATACTTTGGTATATGAAGCAGATTGCCACATGAAATATTGACTTAGGCTGGAAGCTCAAGTGTCATAAACAGCACTGGTACATTTAGGATCCTTAACCCAGCAGTTATCTTCTTCTTGTCCGCAAGATTACACAATACTCAACTTCTTGTCTGCACCCATCACAAACATGAATCAACAGCAGTGGCATCCATGCGCAAAGCATAAGGTTACATTTTTGATGTCTAGCTAGCTAGAATACAAGAGTGGCCATATCAAAGCAAATGATAACATATGTTTACATTTTGTCCTGCTCCCAGTCACTCAGCTGTGTCTCTCAAACTTCTGAAAACGCCTTGGGAGATCAGAAACCTATCCAAGGCTACACAACAAATAAACCTGGAGACAGGTGATACTCAGCTCTGCTAGATTATCTGTCCCCATGGAGAGGTATATAGAGATACATACACATGTTCCTGACGATTTTCAAAAGTGACTGCCTGGTAGACACCTATATTTCTGAGTGCCAAAAGGATTCTTGTTTTCTGGGAACAGCCGAGCGCTTCTTTCTCTACAGTCATGGTGTGTGATTGCAGTGGGCAGGGAGCTCTCATCCCCTTCTCCCTTGAGCTCCTCTAATAAAAAGTGACTGAATTTTGTGCCCTTTCAGGCCTGATGTGGTGACAAAAGAATGCACATGTTAAAAATTAAAAAATAATGGAAGCCATTGCAAAGTTACGCTTTAGTTTGCTAAACAAAGATTTTTTTTTTATCGTCATTCAAAGTGAGGGAGAGAAAAACTGAAGAGAAGGCTTAAATATAAAGAAACTTTGAACTGCATGGATCAACATTTGTTACATAAGTAGGTTTTTCAAAATAACTCATCCTCCACAATAACTATACAGAAGAGCTAACCCTGATTTCACAAGACCCCATATGTTTTTTGTATTCTTTTTGTGTGTATGTTTTATTTCTTGCATCAATGAGTCATAAGATACAGTCAAGGAATTAATTTGAAGCTTGAAAGCTAAAAGGAAAAGAAGCCGATATGTGTAGTTCTGTAGCCTCAGATTCTTGTATCTAACTACATAACATATTTTCTTTCCACAGGAGGTAGTTATGACAAATTAGAAGTCTGAAAATTTTCTGATGGTGTAAAGGCTCCAGCTGTCACTAGGGAGATAGTGATCAGATTTCATAGCTGCGTGGTCCCATGGCACCACTAAGAGTTCCATATGGTCATCCAAATGTTTCAACTAAACCCACAAAAAAAATACCACCATGGCTTTTGCTTTTAGAAAAATAAAACTCTTCTTTGTAGGAATTTTTCATAAAGTGCCACTGATAAAAAAAACTTTCTTGATTTGGTTGTCTGAAAAGAAAATCATTGTTAGAGTCATTCTCTTTGTTTCGGGTTCAAGAGGATAGAAATAGCAGCAGTAGAGGGCACATGCCTGAGCTCTAACTTTTTAATCTAGCACAACTTACGTAACATGAAGTAGGCTGGTAAGTGGACATGCAATGAATAATTAAGGTGTGTATATGTACATGGTGATAAACAGTAATTTCTTCAAACCACTTCCCTTTTGGTACAAAACCACCTCTGTTAAATTGTTAATGCTATTACTGTGGACAGAGACTCTTTCATTCATGTCAAAGATGTCAGCATAAGCCTCTCACAATAACAAATGACAAATGCATAATTTATTGATTCTTAAATGGCTATGTCCTTGGATGTATTTCTTATAACTAATTTGCTTGGAGACACATCTGGCTCCTGAAGATAGCATCTGTTTTAGAGAAGGGCAGTGCTATATTTTAAAGTTAAAGGCAGAAGAGCATAATCTTTTATCTGCTGTGCTTCTCTGCTCTTTTAGCCTACAAATTCAGCTGTCACTCAATTCTGTCTACTGATTTTTATATCAAATCAAAAATTGAGCAATCTGTGGTGCAGTTTTGAAACAGTGTACACACGTTGTACTAACAACCAAAGAACACAAGAAGAGAATGTATAGGTTTCGAGTGACTGTGTACTGTATGAACTGAACTATTTAAAAAAGGAAGTAAATTCAATTGTGGTGATATCGCTTTTCATTAATACTTCTTTTCTACAAAGGTTACTCAATCTATTTCAATAAATGGTGCTTGCTTGCCCAGAGTTTGTTTTATTCCGATGAACTGCTTATGAATGTGAGTCTAAGATCTTGCATAAAATCTGCAAACACTGAACACTGCGATGTTTATTCTGCTATCAGGCCATGAACCATGACTTTTCCCCCAATTATTCTTGTACATACAAAGCCTGATACTGCACATCTTTGTTATTTCTGCATGTTATTTATGCATATATATACTCCATGTGACTTCAATCCATGTATCTTAGTTATTTCATCAAGTTTTCACTGAATTTTAGCAGTATTTATTTTTACCCACCTCGTGGCTGGAACAATAAAATATAAACATATGCTTAAAATCAGCTTGCAGTTTACATTTAAATAAGCAGACACAAGTACAAATGATTTAGAAACTGCCATTTTAACCCTGTGATGAACAGCTAGGCACCTTTTGCTTTTATATTTCACCTTGCACCATACAGAAAATGTTTAATTATTTGAGGATTAATGGAGGTAGTTTATAATTAAGCTGAAGTATGAACTGATGTCATCATCTCAGTATGATGATATACATTTTTATGCCAAAGCACCTGTTGTTTTGGAAGGAAGCAGCTGATATCATTATCTACCCAGCCAGATAGCCTAGTTTCCTGCTGCTTAAAAAATTATCCTAAGGGTTACCTAAGTTGGGGTAATACAGCATTTACTTTTTCATGCCCAGGATAGGAGAGAATGCATAAAATGACTTTATTCTCAGTCAAAGGTGGAGGGGGGACGGGGGGGCATGATGCTAAAACAGTTAATATTTATTTGTGTGGAATACAAACTTTGCAATTTTTTTCATGCATGAATATACCTGCATAATGAAATATAACAGATGTGTAAGTAAATATCTGTTTGCACAAGAGTCCTTTATATAGCACAAAGGAGCACATCCTCTGCTTTGCTGTGGACATTTTTCACTGTATGATTGACTGACCACTGCATAGCAAAGTTTAACACCAGCTGAGGATTTCTCCT
>VYZW01036244.1:2741-13078 GCA_013401315.1 Balaeniceps rex
TCACAGATATTATTAAATTTTCTGTATCCTTTTCGCTCCCCCTCAATGACTTTTCTTATATCATCAAAACTGTAGTGTGTTGAACTTTGTATCTGCCTTGTCTTGTACCCAGTTCCCTAGGAACAAATCCTGTCAAAAGTGCGGGATGAAGGGGGCTATCACATCTGTCTGTAACCTTATTCTCTTGCAGATTTTGTTATTACAATTATGGAAAGTTTCATAAGTCATATACCTGTAATACCACTGAAACCTACTGTCCTCATGCTGCACATTTTTTGTACCAGCTAGGCTAACTTAAGGATGGCAAAAGGGGCCCTCAGGGAACATCTTTGCTTCATGAGGCCCCCTTTGGGGGTGTGTTCATGCTCATGACATACCCTGCTTCTTTTATGATTGTGCAAAAATATCTTTAAAGCCTTTGGAACTAAGGTACAAATGGAAGTCAACATCAGACTATCTTCTATTCTAGCCATCTCACTATAGCCAGTTTTCACCGTGGTGGGGGGTTACCAGCAGGAGCCCCTAAAATTGACATTAAATCTAATTATAAATATATTTTTAAGTTGTCTTGAAAAGCAGAAGAAGGCTGAAATGACCTCATTTGTAGATAATAGAACATTTTTCAGGTAGTCTATCTAAAGCAGATAATGAAGAGAGGCATGAGTTTCTTAGAACACTGTCTGATAAAATGGCAGGTGAAGTGCAATGATGAAAAATGCAAAATCATGGAACACATCCTATAGTGGCCTATCTATCTATCTATGAACATACACACACATTACATTCACAGCATGGGATCCTAATTTTGCTTTCACTGTAATCACTATTCTGTGCTGGTATTGTAGCTATTAGGAACAATATCAGATTGTTCTGATTTTTTAAATCAATAATATCTTTTCAAATAACCCTCAGTCCAGTCCTTTCAGAGGCTGTTTATCTTTAACTATTAAAAGCACAAAATGAAAATTATTTTATTTTGCTTGTGTGGGAAGACCAAAGTTACTTACTTTGACAAATAAGAATTTTTTTTTTTGGCCTTACAGACCAAATAAAACTGATGCTATCTAATTTACTGCTAGCCAGTACTGATGTAATGTTATGCATCTCTTTATATTGATTCTTTCTGTAAAGCTTTCAGGACTCTGAATGTTACATTCCTTCTCTTGTTCTACACTATTAGAACAGACAGAGATATTTTATTTAGATGAAAATTAGTAAAGATCAGGTGGTTTTCTCCTCTCTGCTGCATTCTTTTGAATGCAAAGCTACTAAAGTCACTGAGTGTGAATACTCCCTCAACTCAGGCCAACTGAAATAAAGTTGTTTATTTTCATTTAGCAGAACCTGCATAAACTGGAACTGAAGTTCAGTTTCAGCTGATTGGCCACTGCTCTGCTGTCTACTTTGGGCCACACTTTTTGAAGAAAACTACTGAATATGCTTCTCAAATTAAAGAAGGTCTATGTTATGTAAGACATCATGCCATAATGTGTTTTTAAAGTAATTTCAATGCTTACACCCTTTGCTCTGATCAAGATCTAGCTGCTCTAGCCCCACAGGTGCAATCTGCTCTCCACAATGTCTAGAGGTACCAGATGGAAAGCTGAGTATCAGGAGTTTGGTGGTGCAGCTCTGATATATTTTCCCAGTGGCATCTATCCCTGCTACTCTTAACATACTTTTTTTTACTACATTTGTTTTATAATACATGATAAAGTTTACTCTGCTGACAAGTAAATGTATTTGAATGATTTGTGTTTAGGATGAAATCTCTCCTTCTGTTTGTATCAGAGCACGAGTCAGGGTCTTCGGAGTCTGATAAACTGGCACTTGACCATTTGTTACTGGATGTCATAAAGTTATATGTTGCAGATTAATCCTCCTACCTGTCAGCATAGAATCATTCCTGGTTTTATATCTAATTGTGTGTTAATAATCCAAGAAGATTTTTATAATATCTTTTAGGTCACTTCAAATAACTTGTATGATGGTACCATTTTTCCCTAATATTCTACCAAAGTTTGGCATTGGTCTTTCTCAGTCTCTCATTTTTTCTCAGTCAGTTGCACTTTCTTTGTGCTATGGGAAACTTCTTAATTAATCTTCTCAATGTACCGTGTGCTGTGCTGTTTGTATGAAACTACAGCAGCACTCAAAGAGGAATAATGAGAGGAAAAGAGAAAAAAGCCCTAGAGATAAGGGGAGGGAGGTAAGTAGATAGTGGCTTTTCAGATATTTTCAGATGTTTTCTTTATTCATAAAAGTATCTTGTTTGCGAGAGCGAAAAAGAATCTCTTTCTGCACTCCTATGTTTTAATTTTTACTAGTGTCTGTTGATAATACTTACTGGTTAAGCACCTCTTAAAAGGTAGGAAATAGGCATTGGAAAATGAACTGGATAAGCCGGGTAAGCTGGTGCCAGCACCAGTGTTATAGATGTGTTGTACCTATGGTGCCTTGTCAGAGGAGGTGAAACACTGTAAGCTCATTTTTAGTCAATCCTAGGAATTCAGAAAATTATCAATATTAAAAAAATGTCAAATACAGGACTGAATTAAATTTTAATTTAAGATGACCACAGATATAGACTATAAAAGGAATGGTTTCCATCCAATTAGTTGCTAGGAAGCAAAAAAACCTCACTGCAAATCTCCGTGGCAAATCAGTGTTAGACCATGGTCAGCAATACCTCTGATAATCTTGAATGCAATGATTAATGTACAAATGAGGAGGTGACATTTTATGTCAAAAGATAAGAGCAATTTTAGTATATCAGTGCCTTTTCGGCTCAAATGTTGGTGATGGATTCCATTCTCCAGGAACACTTCCAGCTATCACAAGAGAATGCCTGGCTCTTTCAGGAGAAACACTGAAATAAATCTAAATAAAGTATCTAGTTGAAAAGAGGGAAAATGGGTTAGCTCTATTTCAGGTGGGACAATCATAGTGTCTTTAACGAAAAAGAGATGATCTTGCCCACTGATTACTTGTGCCATGAGCTACATAGCCAGAAATTATAATGGGCTTCATTGACATTGAAATACACTATTTTACAAATCTGAAGTATAAAAATCTGATGGTATAGCAGTATGTAAAAGAACATAGCCATGTGTATGTGATGTATAATGTAGAAAAGTAGGAATTGGTAAGTAGAAAAAAAGTTGCTATAACTGCATAGAAAGTAAGTTGTGATTGTGGCCGTGCTAGGCTCTCATGAGAAAATGACCTTTGTAAGAAAATGACCTTTGTAAGAAAATGACCTGCCCAGAGCAAATGTAGATGATGATATAATTAGAGAAACACACAAAAAAAGTGCATAACAACAGTTCATGATCATGCTAATTGGGATACTATTATTATTACTGCCCTAGAAGCTGCAGCATAACATCTAAGAGAGAGAATGAAGGATGTTGGTGAGATCCACAATGAACACTGCGTTAAGATTGGCCATGCAAATGAATTTTCAGATATTTTAAGCAGACTGTATATTTGTCCTAAAGGTGGTTAATGCATGGAAGTATGCTATCCTATTACCAGAGCAGCAGGCATTTCTGTGGCATTAGTCAGAGACTGTGCTGTAATAAAATCTACACTAAGTGAACTGAGAGAGGTCTTCACTATATGATTTAAGTTTGATGATGAAATACAGTCATTCCTTGGATTTGGCCAGAGGCACCACATAGCTAAACTAGGCAGAATTCAAGCTTCTAAGATATAAAAGATTATGAGTTTGCTGGAGAAGGAAGGTGAGTTTGATAATGAGCTGAGCTTCCTGTATACATTTCCATCACTTATCATTCCTATACGTGTTGTATAAACCCATATCTACTACCAAATACATTTCAGTATCTGTGTTAGGAGATTGTACTATCTATTCTGTGTAGACTGGAGGATGTAAGAAGAGCGATTTGCTTAAATGTGCCGCAACCCTATGATGTTGTCCACAAATATTTGTGTATCCATGTTTTTCTTGTTCAGCACAAGCTACAAAACATGTCCCCTGGAAAATGATAAGAAAAGGAGGATGTCCTGGTTTCGGCTGGGATAGAGTTAATTTTCTTCCTAGTAGCTGGTGTAGTGCTGTGTTTTGGATTTAGTATGAGAAGAATGCTGATAACACTCATGTTTTATTTGTTGCTAGGTAGTGCTGACACTGCTCAAGGACTTTTCAGCTCCCTATGTCCTGCCAGGTGCACAAGAAGCTGGGAGGGGGCACAGCCAGGACAGCTGACCCAAACTGACCAAAGAGCTATTCTATACCATACGATGTCATGCTCAGTATTTAAACTGGGGGAGTTGGCCAGGCGGCAACAATCGCTGCTTGGGGACTGGCTGGGCATCGGTCAGCGGGTGGTGAGCAATTGCATTGTGCATCACTTGTTTTGTATATTCTTTATTTTTTTTTTTTCTCTTTCTCTGCTGTCTTATTAAACTGCCTTTATCTCAACACACAGGTTTTACTTTTGTTTTTTGATCTCTCCCCCATCCCACCAGGGGCAGGGGAGGGTGAGTGAGTGGCTGTGTGGTGCTTAGTTGCCAACTGGGGTTAAACCACAACAGAGGAATATGAAGTATAAGAATTGTTCATATATTTAGTTATCTGTATGTTGTAAGAAACAGTTATATGTACAAATGGCAACATATACATGTATAATAAATACAAACACACACAGATATAACAAATATAACATATAATATGTCCAGTCCAGCTGGTTCTCTGTGTCTTATATGGATGTTTATATCAAGTGTTGAAAATACATGCATGTGTATACTAGCGTTCATCTTCAAATGAACAGTTGATGTAGCTTACAAACAGACAGAATCAATAGAAAATCACTTAGTGCTGTAGAAATGTGTGGAAATACATAAGGCCTGTGCTTACAGTATGAGACAATGCTCAAGTTACAGGGGATTCTTTCAAAATGCTGTTATGAAAAGAAAAAAAATATTTTCTAGCCATTTGAGCAGATAGATTCTGGTCTTAAGAGTCAAAAGAGGTGGAATAAGATTTATGACATGCTTTACAAATGTAGTCACCTGATTCCCACCCTGTTCATCAGCCCATTGCCTTGTGCCTCTCCAAAACCAGGTCATAAAAGACTTACTGAATGTTGCAAAAACTCTCTGGTCAGTTCCATGTGTGATAGTTTCATTTTGTCTTTCTTCCTTCTTCTGCACACTCCAGACCGGCAGCATCTCAATAGCCAACACACTGGCTCTGCCAGAAGGCAAGGAATACATCTCAATCACAGGGAACATCAGGAAGGAGGAGAAGTAGATCCAAAGCACAATCCTGTGAAGTTTTTTGGGTAACATGGAGGTCAGCATGCGTGCAGGAGGTCTGGTGAAATACAGGGAGGGAAAAAATGTGTTGAAAAATGTACCGAGAAACAGTAAATGTTTTCACGATAGGAAATCTTACAGATAAAATCAGGCAGGAAATTCAGACTTGTGCTAGGCCATAGGGACTACCTGTTCCCTAAAGTCTGGATGTGGGGTCATGTCTTAACAAGCAGACATAGTGGAGACAAGGAAGAAATATAGTGACATATCAGTAAATGCTGTTAAGGATTTCCCTAGGGCTGTTTTAGCATTGAGTGCTATCATCTTGGCCACATTTACTGCAATTAGGTTTGGCTGGTAGAGTAAGTTTCAAAGTCTACCACCTACATGAGTATATCCTGAGCTGAAAGACAATCTGAGGTTTTGTGTGAACTGTAAATACCACAGAAGGCCTTGGTATACATATGATATTGAGACAGCTGGGGAGACACTACTAGTATGATTTCAAGAGCCAAGATGTGAGGTCTCACTGAATCAGCCATGCAGTTCTTGCTGGTTTTGGGATGTTGACAAGATTCAATGAGCACTGGGTATGTACTGCGGCTCTTGATTCCTTCTGATCACATCATGCCCTGCCTCGAAATCCCTAACTCGCAGTCATCAGGGCTGTACATGCATGTCCCAAGATTACACAGAGGGGTACAGTGCACCGTTCTAGGCCTTACATGTTAAAAGCATGTAACTTTTCCAGCTTACATAACCATATATGATCCTGCAGGTGGGGGGCAGATCCCATGTCTCCTGAAGCTGTTGTAATGTTCATGAATGGCTCTCAGACAGGCTTGTAGGTCTAGTTGGATGGCCACCACCACCATAGTTGAATGGCAGCTATGGTTTAAAATAACCAGTTTCCAGATGGTTATTGACATGCTTTCTCAGATAAGCTGATATAAAAAGTCCTGAAGGCCCTGCTTCAAATTATACCCACTGTCTTGAAGTTACGGTACCTGTGAACATAGGGAGAAGGAGAAATAATATTACACGTCCTTCATCTTTTAAAATATGTAATTGTAGAGATAACGTTGATGTAAATAAAGAGGCCCTTATCAGCCACACTATGGACACATGGTAAACAAAGTATATATGAGTTAGGTGTCTGAGCCTATCTTACCTAAATCCCGATGAAGAATGTGCTTTGATACACTTTCCTGCCCTGGTGCTGGCTGACTTCTTTGTTCTCAATTTCACTTTGATGTGAGTCAGATATGGGTTCGGTGTCACTAAGATGATCTATGCTTTTTGGCAGGGAGGCATCAGTGAGGCATGGTCAGTGCAGCAGTAGACAATGTGCCTGACTTCTAGCTGCCTTATGTTGCTTCTGCAGCAAGGCATCCCGACTTGCCACTTACCATTCCAGGCACTAGATCTTCATACTGTAGTTTGGTGGCATTTAATGAGAGGTCAGTGTTACAGAACACCTAGCTCAAACTGGTATTTAATAAGGAAATGGGTAAGTTGACAGATATCACAGGAAAAAGCCTATAATGCAGCAGGAAAGACTTTCACCTCCTCTCAGGTTGCTAATCACCGATATGACTAGCTGTCTAAAATATTTCACCAAGAATACTTCAAAATGTCTGCTTGCAGCATAACATGGTTGGATGTATTTTTCTTCACCACATGAATAATCAGTAACACTCAGACTATGGAAACATTCTGTTTCCCATCAGTCTTGTCTTTTCTACCTTCCTGTCTGCTTCCATGTGGTGCTTGGTTCATCCTGCAGCAATGTATGAGCCATTTGTTGCCTGCAGTATCTTCCGTTTCAGAACTTGGATATTCACTATCCATTGCCTTTTTTCTTGCTCCTTTTCTGGATTATGTTGAAGCTTAGCCTCATTCTTCCTACTGGACTCACGCTTTTTCAGTAACAACCTCATGGTTGAGTGGCAGTATCACTGGAGACAGCTGCCTTTTGCATCCATGGTCTCCCATTCTTCGCAGGAAGTTATGGCAAAAGGTTTTACATTGTATCATACTTCATACTTTTTCTGATTTTTTTTTTCCAGCATTTGCACCTATACACACTGCTACAGTTTTTTACTTTGTGACTACATACCCAGAGGTTACAGTCTCAGTTTTTTTGTTGAACAACATTTCAGTTGCTGAGTTTCACATTCTGGGTGCTGATGAGTTATTTCATTAGTGTCAAACAAGGGCATGACTGAAACACTTTCTAAAATCATTCTTTAACATAGCCTTCAATCAGATGGGCATTTTCTAGAAGGCTGTAGATATCCTGAACTCCAAATAATTATGGTCTATGAAATCCCAACAGTACACTTCCAGCTGAATTCTGTCCACCGTGACACTCATCTGGGAAAGTGCTTCATGGCACGTAATATGCAGAATATGCCTGCCTGCAAAAATAGAGCTTCTTCAACCCCATCTGTAGCTTTGTGCTCTCTGGTGCCAATGTTACAGTACAAGGTGTATTTTTTCAAGGTTATGGAAATGAAGGTTATCAGTGTATGTAGCCTAAACTTCAGAAAATATCGTCCCAATGTTATACCGTGATTATTTCACCCTCTCCTCCAAATAGCATTTTGCCAATACACAAGGTGGTTTGCAACCCCTATTTTCACAGTCATTCTAAGGTAATGTCTCCATAGTACAAAATCCTTCATTTCTTCATTCCTGTTATATTTTTGTTGATTTATTATATAGAATTGAAAACATTGTTTGAGTAGCTGCAGCAGCTAGATCAAGGCAGTGATTAATTTCTCAGTCAGGTCCACAAACCTGACCAAAATCCATCTGTCAATTGGGTATGGGCATGAAGTGTGTTAGGTTTTAGAAGTGCCCAGCCACCACATCTAAATGGGGGAGTACTCGGTTCCATTATAAAAAAATACTAGGCAAAGATATGGTTTTATTAAAAGTTTGTGAAGGTGAACCTGTTTCACATTCCAGCAGTAGAGAGACTTTTGAGTGTTTAATTTCTCAGCTGCTGATGCTGAAAGTGCAAGGGAAGATAAATGTTGCAGTGGAAAATCTCCTTCCTAATAGAGGATATTTTGTGCCTTGAAACATCATAATGCTTGGAATGTTTTGCTAAGCTGTCCTTATTTAGCCAGGATCCAGCCTAAAATACCAGCTGTGCAAACTTATTAACACATCCTTTTGTTTATGGTGACTCATTACACAGGGGCAACCTATGAACAATTACCCTTGTTAAAGAAGGTGCCATTCTGTTTAGTTTAATTATGTGAGATATGTTGTAGACTGATTATTGTTGCAAATGAGGACACAAGGACAGCAGGAATCTAAAAACATGAACGAAATGCATGCACATCCATATAACTTCTACAAATCGCTTTGCTGAATGGTAAGAACATTTCCATATTGTTTTGCATATGTATTGCCTACTCTACCTAAATGACAATGTAATTTCTGCTAGCACTCTATTGGAGCCATTTGATTGTAATGTACAGCATGCACTTTTGTGATAAACTTGCATTAAAAAATAGCTTAAACTGTGGATTGTCAAGGTAACCACAAGAGATACAGCAATTTATTTTTAAGAGATGACTAACAGAGTAGGCAAGCTATGCTTACAGTGTCAGTCAGCCTAATTACAAGAATTCACTGCAGGTTTTGCCATGCCAGAGGAGAACAATTAAGTCTCCCATCATGCTTTTGGCAACAGATAATGCCTGATACTTTGGTTGGGGACAAAAATTTCTCTATTCTACCTGATCAGTTCAGCAATGGTATACAAACACCCTGAAAGAAATGTCAGGAAGGCTTAGCCCTTACTGAACAAAATTCAGCATGAATGTCTACTTCTGAATCTTTTTTAGCTGATATTTGCACCAGATCACTCAAGGTTACTTGTTGACCGGGTTACCTTTGGCTCCTGGCTACCTAAGTGAGAATTCAAAAGCCCCTTCTAATGGCATGTTGCTAAGGGTTAGGAGGGATCAGGCTTCGTTCTTTACTGCCTAGCACTCTTTATAATCATTCACATCTGTGTAAAAGCTTTGATGAGCACTATCCTCAAGATATCAGTGGTTTATCCCCTATTTTTACATGCACTATGCTATATATTAAGTGACAGTAAGATTATGAAGAATGATGTCCTTTGGTTCTAATGTACAGGTAGTTTAATGGTAAGGAATAGGTAATTTTTACTGCAGAGAATTTCTTTATACATGAGTAAGCATTCAGATGAAATCTTTATCAGCTTGAAATAATAAATTAATAGAAATGGAGTTGTATTTTTATGTTATTTTTCTGACTTTTTAAAAAGCTGGGCATCGGGACATTAAAGTTCATTACCACATTCATCCCAAGAATGAATAAAGCTATGTAGGATGTCTTTGGGCTTCCAACCATTCAAAGTTTCTTTTGAGTTACTTTGAGGAGTCCTTTTAGTGAGAGACCAGTACGTGGATGACTAATCAGACAGCACATCACAAAGAACTGAACTCTTCAGTATGCCTTTTCCTCCATACCTTAAATTGAAAAGCAAAATGGGGAAAAGATCAAATATAATATTCCAGTATATGGAGATAAAACAAAAAATCTGAGCAATGCTTTGTAATGAAAATCTTTGCAAGTGCTTTAAATCCCACCATTACCTCTGGTCACAGCATTCCTTTTCCTCTATGCATCATCCTATTTTTACACTTTGTAAAAGCTTGTTCTCAGTTAGGGTATATAAGGCTCTATAAGCCCTTTATCCATACTAAGTCAGTGTGTTCCCTTAATTATAACTGACCCTACACCACTATAGTTAAAGCAGAACTGTTGCATGTAAGACAGTTCCAAGTCCTTGAGCCTAAGCAAATCTTTATATTAGATACTGTTACTTACTACTATACCAACTTTACATCATATTGATAGGATAACCCAATTAAAGCCTTCTGCCTGACACTTCCTTGAACTCCACTATAAGCAGATGTATGTATCCATTTTGGCTCAAAATTCAGGAAATGGCTCCTGTGATACTTGAGGCAACACATTTAGTAAGAAGGCTTATATAAATCTAA
>VYZW01036245.1:3518-15602 GCA_013401315.1 Balaeniceps rex
AACTATCCCTTTCCATTTCACGACTTCTAACTTGATCCGGAGTCTGGACTTCATCAGAATGTAGACTACGGCAATTCAGTGCATCATCAATGGACTCTGCAAGAGATTTCACTTGCCTAGAAAAAGCATCCTCCAGTTCTGTTATAGCATCAGCAAAATCAGTAGATGCTGCTGGAGACTTCATTGTAGCTGACTCTCCAAGGTCACCACATTCAGACTGTACCAGGGATCCCAGCTTTGACCCATCATTTGTAACAGAAACTTGTTTTCCTTCAAAGTAAGAGCTGTGGACTTTCTCAGGTCCTTCAAAGGAAAACTGCATTCTCATATTGGACAGTACAATGCGTCTTGACATACGATTTTCAGACATAGAACTTCTAAGACGCTCAAAATTTTTGTTCATCTGATACTGGCGAAAAGCTGTTTGTATAGTACGAGCAGCATGTCTAGTTATGAGACGGCCTCCATATTTCCGTTCTAGCATTTCCACCTGTGAAAGGGTGAAAACAATTACTTCATAACTTGATGCAGGTTAGAACAAGGTTAAAGTATAACAAAAAAAAATTTCTCTCAACAACTTTAATTTTCAGAAATTTTTCGAAGTGTATACTGTTTCTGAAAGTAAAAACTCAAAGCTCCAGACTAACAACTGCACAAGTAGTGAACCAAATAGTCATTTGCAAGTTCCACCATAAAAATACAGACAAAAATATGACTATGTGAATACTGTCATATAAAATAAAGGTGTTGGCAATTTGTGTGTTTGAGTGTTTAAATTTTGGTTTTCACACATTAGCATTAGTGTGCCCATGTCAAAGCAGACAAGATAGCACTCCAATGCAGCATAATGCAGTCATTCTTTCTCTGTAGGGACAACTGTAGAGAAGTGAAATCCAAGTATAATGCAAATTACCATATTTTGGGAGTAAATTCTAAAAGTGGCCATCACCTTTCCAAGCATGCATCGCTTTCTACATGAATAAAAACCAGGTAGCATCATTTCATCCAGGAGTGATATCAAAGCAAAACTGAGCTTCCCAGGCCATATGCTTTCAGAGAGGTTTCTCTGATAGAATACCACATACACAGTCTTCCTCAAACCAAGAATGCATTTCAGACTTTCTAAATACAAATTCAAATCTATTTTCATTCTTTTAATTACACTCAAGATTGCCAGTGTTTCAATTAACAGAATGAATATGCAAAATAAATACATTACAAATGCTGTCAATTTAACCTAGTGAAAATGACATGTCAATACTTTTGGAATACTCATTAGATATTTTCAAACCTTTCCTTCCAAAACATGAAAAACACCACTTATTTAAAAAACACTGAACAAGATGAATAACTAGAATTATTTCAATTTTTTTCCCCTATATTTAATTTCTGTTCTGATCAGTCTTTGCTGGATCCATATTATTTACAAACACAAAACATACATCACAAATCAATGTTTAGTACTACAATTAAAACCACCATTTTTCTGGCAGCATTTCTGTATAAGTCCATGCAATTTTCATAATATACCAATGATTCAAAAATCATTTCTCCTCATTTGCAAATCCAGGTACCCTTTTTCATTAGACACCATGTTTTAACTACTTATGTTACATGCATGTGCACACACAACCTCTCCTCCTCACACTTTGGAGATCTCTCCAAGTAATTGTTAATTTCAGATATTGATGTACATAGGGGCTTCATCCACCTTCTATGGAAGGAACTCAGTGCTACTAAAAAATAGTTTCTAGTTCATTTTGTCTACCATGTGAGAGCAGTTGTGCTCTTTCAGTGCTATTGCCTGGTTCAGGAGCTTCTATTCCCCTTCCATTTTGGCTCAGTGTTTTTAAATGTGAATCACTATTTTTTTTTTTATTCTAGATGCAAAAAATATTATGCACAGTTATTGGCATAACTGAGGAGGCCAACTTCTCAGACAGGCTCAGATCAGGATTACTGCTAAGGAATTGTTCTTTTGACTGTATCTTGAAACTTCTTTTAACTAAGCTCAAAAAGCTGTGACTGATGTCTGAGCTGGGAATCTGTAAATCTCTGCATAATTTTCTATAGTTTTTCTTAAAAAAAATAGTGTAGCCTTTCACCGCTAAATGGGGGTTATATTACCCCCACATTTGCACATGTCAAACAGGCTATGAGGTTACTTGTAAGGCATTAATAATTTTTTTTAATCTTCAGAAGAACAGTGTCCCACTGCTGCCACACATTTGCTACTATTTCTATCTGTAGTATACATTAGGTCACATGTGTTTAAATAAATTGTAAGAGGACTAATTTTGCTGGACTAATTTCAAAACAAATGATGAATTGTTCATTTAGTTGTCCTCTCAAAATTAAATGTCAAACCTAAAGAAAAGAAAACTGGCATAGCTGGTGTGAAAGAATAAAACAAAAACTAGTATTCTATAAAAGAAATTATCTGGACTTTATTCTTGCAAACAGGCTGTTGTCCTTCAGGTTTACACAGAAAATGACATCATCATTGATTATCATAAATTAGGAGGTTTCGGTGGGATTTTTAATTGAGAATGTTTTGGAATGTGCCTAGATGATTTACTAGACTTGTGACTGATATTCCTAATAAATTTTAATGCATATTTAATGCACCTTTTTAATGCATATTTAATGCATATTGCCTTTAGGTAAAGCCTTGGACATTTTCCTAAATAGTTCTTAAGTATCTTCTGAAATTTCAATGACAGCTTTTCAAGAGCTCCTCAGTATCAAGCTTCCTTTAAGTATCATTGTCACTTTTTATTGTGTAGGACTCCCCGAACAAATACAAAATAACATCTGCAGTCCTCATTCTCTATCAAACTGGCATAAAAGGACAGATGGAATTAGGCTCTGTGGAATATCTGCAGTGTAAGAGACCTCTTTAGTAAGCTTAACACTTTGTATCAATCCCTTATGAGATATCTAGCAAAAATGACTGCCAAAGGTGGAAAAGAAAGTAACACTTCAGATCTCACAAGGAGGTCCAATTTAATAGTAGAGCTGGCATAATCTAGATCAAGATTCAGGAACTTGGTATGTCCCCACTCCAATACAGAATTTGGTGAGCATAAAGGCTAAACTAAACTCATACTTGCTATCCCAAATATTGGCTTCAACTTTAAGTCGGAGCTCTGTTCTTCCAGGTCTCTCTGGAACAACATTATGATTCTCCAACCTGAAATTTCAGAACAACAAACAGATGGCAAGTGAGACTTAGCCCCTATAAATTTCACCAACTATTAACGTGTGGTCCAAAATCAGGAGTGGTTTGCTTTCTGTCTGTGGAATTTTGCCTGCTTCCACTTTCGCCATGTTAACATACAAGTTGGAGTAACTATGCAATATACCACAATGATTCACAGTAAACAAAATATTCTGTGCCAAGAAAGATCTCTAACAGAAAAAAAAAAAAAAAAACACAACCAAAAAAAATTGATGTATTGGCTACTGCTCATCTATCAGTGAAATCCAGTGCATCCCGCACATTTGCTTACCTTACGCTATTACAGCGTCATTTTCAAATGACAAATATGAACTTACATGGCAATAAACATCTTTCAAGTAGGACAATATTCAGAATAAAGCTTAAAAGGAATGGCTGAGGCTGACTGTCTTACAGAAGTGCCTTTTTAGGGACAAAGGCTTTGAACATCTACATAGCTTTCATCCAGTTCTTTGTAAAGCATATGGGAGTTTTGCCTAGTTGAGTAAAACCAATTAAGCTTGAATTCACCTCACAGTATGAGAGAATAACAGTTGCAACGCGTTCGTCCTTTCTTTCAGCAACAACAAAGATATCCATGTTTCAAAATGACTCATTTTCTTTGAAAAAATATTTTGCATTATTACATTCTAGCATATGAAATCACAATTCCTAGTATAACTGTTTTTACTTTTAACACTATTAACATATCTTTTATGCGTTTCTTCAGGAAGAGGGGAAGGCATATGGGACACAACACTGAAAAGAAAGAGTCAAAAACCTCAGAAATGCTGATGTGTGATTATTTGGAATTAAGTTGGTCGCAGGAAAAAAAGCTATTTTCAGCATCACAGCTGAAGTGATGCTAGAAAAGATTTTTCCCAGCTTACAGGCATGTTGCCGTTGTCATAAATTAGGTAACAAAGCTCAAATACCTGCTTATCTTGTAGGTCTGATGAGAGTTCATAGCTCTCAGAAAGTGATCTTGACCTTTTAATAGCTTCTTCCTCTGCTTGTTTTCGCAGTATGGATGTTGAGTGCTGAAGTTTCGGCCTCCGAGATCTTTGTTGTCCGGGGGAGACAGAATACAGCCCGTAAGCAGAATGATCGTAATGGTCTGGACTTATAGCTGAACCGTGTGTTATAGGTCCTTGATGGTATGTAGATGGGCTATCCAAAGATGTGCCAGTTTCACTGCTTGGAGCTTCACCCTCAACACTAGACAGAATGAAAACACAGGAAAATCCTCAGGTAAGCATTGTATTCCAAAATTCCTGGCAAATAGCATAGTTTTGCTTAGTATCATTTCATGTAGACATCCAGCACATTTTGTTCAAATTCAGATGCAGTTAGTACAGGGTAATGTGGCTTTCATGTCAAACACCATAGTTTTCACTGTAATCTAAGCAATCTATTTCTGTTGCAGAGGTCATCTTTAGTACATGAGTCAAGCAGGACAATGAAGATTTCAAGCATTGTTTAACTTCATATAGTAATTACTAATAACATCCTGAGTAAGTCACTCAGCAATTACTGTGTAAAATAAATGAAAACTTCTAATTTCTTATAAGACTGCTCATTTCCAAGTTGTTCTACTTCAAAATGACAGATGCTTACTTGTGTTTTTCCTTGCTTTGACAAATAAAAGCAATGCTTTCTTACTGATATATTACAGTTTGACATAAAAGGATTGCTTTCATGTTACTCAAAGGAGATTTGGGATTTAATGGATCTTGTGAGCTACTGTGTTTCTAGAAACTGAAGTTGAGAAAAAGTACCTACAGGAGAAATCTCATTTATTTCTCTGTTAGTGAAAGATTGCTCCCATGGGATACTTTTGGCATGCTTTGTAGCAAAGCATCCCAAGGGATGGTGTTTCTAGCTAATGAAAACAAAATAGTTTCAGGTAGGGAAAACACAATAGGAGCTAACTGGCAAATAAAACACTTCATTTCCACGTGAATGCTGTTATTGCTAAGGAATAAAGGAAAGAAAAAAACCTTGTTGTCGTGGTTTAGCCCCAGTCGGCAACTAAGCACCACGCAGCCGCTCGCTCACCCTCCCCCTCCCCGGTGGGATGGGGGAGAGAATCGGAAGGGCAAGAGTAAGAAAACCCACGGGTTGAGATAAGAACAGTTTAATAATTGAAATAAAATAATAATAATAATAGTAATAATAATAATAGTAATAATAATGATAATAATAATAATAATAATTGCAATGAAAAGGAGAACGAGAGAGACAAACAAAACCCAGGGAAAAGAAAACAAGTGATGCAACCGCTCACCACCCGCCAACCGACACCCAGCCAGTCCCCGAGCAGCGATCGCTGCCCCCCGGCTAACTCCCCTCGGTTTATATACTGAGCATGACGTCATATGGTATGGAATAGCCCTTTGGTCAATTTGGATCAACTATCTTGGGCTGTGCCCCCTCCCAACTTCTTGTGCACCTGGCAGAGCATGGGAAGCTGAAAAAGAAAGTCCTTGACTAGTCTAAGCACTACTTAGCAACAACTAAAACATCAGTGTGTTATCAGCATTCTTCTCATCCTAAATCCAAAATACAGCACTATGGCAGCTACTAGGAAGAAAAGTAACTCTAACCCAGCTGAAACCAGGACACTTGTATTAAAGGAGCTGTATACAATAGGAAACATCTTAAAACTGAGTCCTAGTCAACGTTTATCCTGATGACTGATAGTAATTTGTATTTGGTTTATATTTACAGTAAGGCATTCTCACATTGCAATAGTGTATGCACTTTCACTCTTCCACAGTATGTCTTTTTCATATGTTTAACACAAATATTTACTCTCTGCCTCATCCAGATTAAACAGAGCATTGATAGAAAAAAAAAAAATTTACTTCTTTTTAATCACTCAGAAGACTTCGTAAACACTCCACACATACATGAATATAAGCATTTGCAGTACTTCCCCTACCTTTTGTTTTAGGAACAGGCACATCCAAACTCTAAAGGAGTAAAATTCCACGTTCCCACCACGCCCTGTATTTCTTATTTTGCTTTCATTCACATGTATATGAACATAAAAAATGAAGCCCTCCTGTTGTCTCTCAGATACGAAATGCTGTGACCCTTGCTGCACATGCACACCACAGCAGTCTCTTCAACAGTTCAAAGTACAGAGCAATTTCTGAAAGAACGTTCTCCACCAGACCGCAGTGCCAGAAGAGATCAAGGTTAACGCTGGCAAAATTATCGTAGCTTGAACAGTGTGTGCTTTTTACAGTGAAGGAGAAAAAAGCCCCTTAGATTTCTCAAAATGTTTCTGTAAACTTGTAAAAAAACTGAAAGCAAGTCCTCTTTCTTTGCCCATCAAAATATGAGTCTACCAGAAAGGTATTTTCAAACATACTTTACCCAAGCTGGAAATATTTTCAGTGTGCACACATCACTTTTTCCAAAAAGGAAGTTGACAGGAAACTAATCCCTTTCCCTCTGTGATACAGCTGGCTTTCAACTTAAAAATGATAAATTACCCAGAGTTTTGCTAGTGACATTGAAACTGTGTAACCACCCATTAAAAACAAACAAATCCTTCTCTCTAAAGTATCCATTAAAGAAATTACTACTACACTGAACTGCTTCACATTCTCTCTTTAAATACTAAAATACCTTTCTCTGTTCTGCTAACTGTGAGGCCACACTATTTTGTACATCACAAGTTCCTAGTAACAAGCTTATTTGTAAGTACTTTTCATACAAGTATTCTAAGTTTGTTTTTGACAGGAAGTCAGGAATTATCACTATTTCCCCCTTCTTAGGTTCTGTGCCTTTTTTTGCCTTCCTCGCCCTTAAATTGTGAACTACTTAATAACCCTTCCACATTGATCATAATCTCATGTTGACATTTTAATAATGATAGCTTCAATGGATCACTTAACCTTTTCATCAACAAAAAAGGTACTGCCCTAATCAGAAAAAAAATGGAAAGGGGTCTGCCCGAGGCTCTGATTAAAGTTAGGGGTTTATTCTTTATTTTTAGTTTGTCTTTCGTGCTTTTTCTAGACATAAATATGATCCTTGACTGACTGTAATGCTTGATCTCATTTTGCTCATAGGCCTATTCCCTGCCATCACAACCGACCTTTGAAGCAGGGAAGTAATTATCTTTTACAACAGGCAGCCTCCTGCACAACAGTACAACAGCCCTTTAAAGCAAACAAGTGTGCACAGTCAGTACTGCATACTTGAAGGCTTTCTCCCGTTCAGCTCTTCCTTGTCCGTTAAGAGCAGCTGAAGCTTCATACGAGTTATTTCATAAAAATTAAATCCCAGTGACAAAGAAAAGCAGCTTGCTTTCTCCTTCTTACTACTTTACATACATTTAGAAAAGAAAAATATTTCAACAGATATGACTTGTGTGAAGCTTTAAGGATGACAAGATATATTGCTCCACTATAGAGGAAGTACACATAAAGCATTGTGGAACAGGAGTGTGGAATTGAGAATCATCCTGCCCGTGTCTGTTTCGAAAGACTTCATGCTAAAAAGGGTACCTTTGCTTCAAAACAGACTCAGAACATGAGCCAGTCACTGCAGGATTACACGGGTGATTTTTATCTACCCGCTTATTAAAAATGCCAACACACAAAAATGTCAGGGATTCTGCTCCAGGCTTGCAACAAGAATTAGAGTAAGTCCCACTATGATTAGGGGAGTAGTTAGACACCTCTCTAACACTACTTCACTTCCAGTAGCCACCCTGTACACATGGTCTTTCTCAGATGGGTGAGAAATTAAGTACATTAAGTACACTGCGAAAATAGACAATATAACACTTGACCCAGTCCCACCTGGAATTAGAAAGAACTTATTAGTAAAGGTCTCTGTTTTGAGGCATCTGCCACCTACTATACATGCCCAGTAGAATTACTGATAATTTCAGTGCTTAAAAAAATCTAGTGGAGGAATTTGGTTCATCTCCCTGCAATGTGCAATGGTGTATTACTAGGGAGACTGGCAATATGTCGAGTATTCCAACTGTGTAATATTAGGAGAATGTGAAACAGTTGAAATTAACTTTTCATTTTTAGAATTTCGATTGTTTTATCACACTCCTGCTTCAGCAGAAAATAAACATTAATTATGTGCCAAGCCAGAAAAAGAGAAAGGTTGCTTGCCAGTATTTTACAAAGCAGCAGAGAATGAAGCAGCTAAAGAGTGAAAATGGAAATTAAATATTTAAAAATAATTAGTACTATTAATATGATTTTGCATTAACAAAACTTTAAAACAGAGCCATGGAAAAAAGTTTGTTTCTTTGTACATCTAAATTACTTTTTTAAAAGAGTGGCCGCACTGACTGAATCAGTATTTTATCAGAAAGTGACACTGGAAGTTTCTTCCTGCATAAACCTCAACTTGTAATACTGTTAAAAAAAACCCCAAACACCACTGTATCAAGGAACAATAGGGAAGAAGAAAGGCTTGCAGAAAAATGGAAACAGAGTGAGTACAGTATTTTCAACATATCTAAACAGATATGTAAAACTACAGGTGAAAATCAGGTTAATTTTGCTTTTTCTAATGACTATAAACCAGTACTAAATACCAAACATAGATGGATTCAGGCATTTTCTTTTCTTCTGTGTATGTATGGCTCTAGACCTCCTGCAAGAGCTAAGCCACACACTCTACAAACACTTTCAAATTAAAATACATCAGCTGAAGTGACATATGTGCATGCAAGTAGGACCTGTTGGCTTCATCAGCAGGGCAGTGAGATAAGGGTCATCCCTGCAGTGCAGCTAACTGTATTTACCCATGATGCACATTGTGCTCTAACAGCAACAGAATCAAAGCTCACTGCTCTCTCTGAATCAAAGACTAATACCAATGTGCAGGCAGTGGCTGCCAAAAGCTGCTTTCCTAACTAATTTGCTTAGATGTCAAAGCTGAGTAACACGGTGCATGGCTGTTATCTTTAGACTAAAGTACCGTACAATAGATCCAAGCTGACAAAATGTGAAGTAGATGTTGTTGCTAGCTAGAAAAAGGTCGTGTTTTTTACAGTTATTTCCCACTATTCAGGTGAAAAGTTCATTTCAAGAATTACCTAATAAGAAAAAGCTGTCTCCTGCTTCCCTCTGCCTAATCGCCAAATGTAGTTTTGTGTTTAGCCATGACCAAACAAACATTTCCTCTCCGGGCATTTTAGCAGCATAAACCTGGCAGGTCTTTTCTTCCCTCTCTCTCATTTTATACCTTCAGTTATTACTTCTGATCACAAAAGCTGTAATTAGTAACCAGTACACTAAAACCACTATCATGTTTTAAAACAACGTATTATTCAGGATGTTTGAATATCTACTGTTCATCTTCGATTTATTTTTCATTTTTATATTCACACCTTCTTTTTCCTTCAAATCTTGCCAAACTATTATCTCAACAAAGCCAAAAATAAGCACAATAAAGACAAAATTTTTAAATACAAGAAAACTTCAACATTTGAGCTTAAAATGGAAACTGGGAAGAGTCCTCAAGACCTATATTTCAGTAAAGAACAATCATTGCCCAACCTTTTCCGTGAGTATAGAGTTCCTTGTTCCACTAACAGCAAAATTATCAGAGTAGCTGCAGGTTTGGATCCATAGGCACAAGCACTTACCTCTCAGAGTGACTGTACTATGAAAGAAAGAGAGATGATAACCAAAAAAGCAGAAATTCCCTTTTTACTGAGGCCCAGTACCTTATTTTTAAAACTACGTGCATGTAAAGAGGAAGTATACAACAATAACATCAGATGCAAGGAATTATTCAGTATTCCCACTCACTGCAGAAACCTCACAGTTTACAAGTAGTGAAGTGTCCTGCTGCATTTGTAGGACTAAAATACAAAGATAATGAGAACATATGCTTACAGAAATCATCCAAATGTTCAAACTAGTATGTGGCGGATTTAGTTTGGAACTAAAAGCAACAGAGAAATTCAACATGCTTCTAAATAATGTAAATGCCAAACCAAAACTGCATGCAACATTTTAAAATAGAACCAAAAGACCCTCTCAGCAAAACAGCGTAAAATACTTGAGAAATTATTTTACCAACAAACATTCTCTGAAATCACTAGCTAATTTCATAATTCATTTAGAATGGACTTTCAACAGTGTAATATAAAGACATGAAATTGAAAACAGGCCCTTACAACTAGATGGTACACACATGAGGACCAATCAGCATTATATTCATCCTGTAAAAATTTGTTTTGGACATAAAGAAAAGTTTGACAATTTAATAAGTTTGTGCTGCTACATCTTGAAGATTTTTCCATAGCATTTTAGATCCTTAAAAGTATGAACACAAGTTCAAAGGTACACAGGATAAATTCCTTTTCTTCTAAATTGTGGAAAGTATGCTCAAGTAATATGAATACAGTAAGAAAAACACAGCCAACTTAAAATTCTAGTCAGCACGAGATGATAAAACCACTCAGCTTTGCCATGACACTACAAGTGCTCTGTTCTTTAGGAAGCAGGCAGTTTTCTTCCTTTGTCCCAGAAACTTTTCTGTCTATAAACATTAACATGATACCAACAGTTAAGTATCCAGATACCTAGGGACTCTGCCATATGATTTATGAGATGGATTTAAATGCAAACCAAAGAGTGAAGCTTTTTGTATTAAAACCTCATTTCATAAGCATGATTCCCAGTAAAACTTCTGCCTCACTCAGAAATAAATATCCTATATAAATAGGCCCAAATGCCCAGGAGGGAAGTGCTACGCATCTGTTTTACACCAACCATCTCTTTTTAAAATCTGGAGGTTAAAAAAGTCAAAGTCTGTTCATAACTCCTAATTATAGATACCCACTTGAAGTGGATCCAAATTCTCTACCTAGCTGAAAGAATGCAGGCCAGAAGTCGCCCATGGAACTAACTGAGTAAGAGAGAGAAGCACTATGGCAGCTGCTAGAGCAGCTGGTATGGTCAGACACTTCCAACACGAAGCCTGAAAAAGCCCCATTTAAATGGCAAAAATGTTTAGGTCAAATGTTTAGGCATTCCACATAGGAGCAAACCTCTACAAAAGTTAATCTCTTGCATATAACTTTGTCTTTACAAGTGCAATGAAGTCCTAACTTAAATGTGAAATTTTAAATGACAACTACAAACATAACACTGCTAACTAAAACTATGACTCCCCATACACAACTTAATCTGAACATAAGCATTCATTTGACACACGGGTACACCCCACCGTTTCAAAGTTGGCTTGCCTTTCAGTACCTGTGGTGCTTTCTGCTATAAACTAAGAGGTGTATTTAATTAAAGCTCTGATGTATGCATTGTATTATCTCAAATTACTCTCCACAGAAAGTTCTTAATGGAAGTTCTTAAAATGTATAACTAGCCATATGTAGTTCATACAAGCTAGTTTTTTAGCATTTTTCTCCCCTCCCCCAGTTACAATATTCCCCAATGGAGTGAGAACATTTGAGAAGTATATTATTAGTACAGTTTGCACCAGATTAGAATCTAGTTCTTATTGCCATGTCTGTTTTGTACTGTCTAGTAAACAAAACTCAACTATATTAAGAACTTATACAAATCCCCAAATTCAATAAATGCAATAACATTAACAAACCAATCTACCTTCAAATATACACAGTCAAAAGTTCAAAGCCATTATGATGGACAACAGTATTCACAGGCACTGCCAAAAGCTTTGATCCAGGAAAGAAATATTGACCAACTTGTTTTACTTAGAATGCACTCTCAATTCAGCTGTTCCTGTTAAAAACAAATGAAACCTTTGAATGCACATCAAAGTAATGTCCCAGGTAATTAATCTTACTGAAGTTGCAAGAAAAATCCAGGCAAAATTTGCATGAGTCT
>VYZW01036245.1:23271-51138 GCA_013401315.1 Balaeniceps rex
AGATTGACTTTGGTCCATTCTACTATAAAGGCGGGGAGTGAATATTAAAAATTGAAGTCAAATTGTGAACTTTCCTGTAGTGAAGTTTTAAACATACCCTGCAACAGAAAATCCATTAGGTTTGCATTCTTGCTTCCCTTACATTGCATAAAGATGACCTGAAAGGTCACGTATATATAACAAACAGAAGGAAGTTAGTTTTCTTTTTCTCTGTTCTTACCAAAACACTTAAACTCGTGACACATCCATCCTTGTTAATCTGGTGGATTTTAAGGGCAACTGAAATTTTTTGTGACTAAACAATGCAAGTACCCCTGAAAACAAGCTTAGGGTTCTTTTTCTACTGCTGTGCCCTGTATGTAGCCACTTATGTAAAAGGAAGCTAAATCATAACTGTTGCATTTTGTTTGTGCTTGCACAACATAAGGCAACAGGGAATTGTGTCCTTTGTTTTCCAGCACAAGTTTAACTCAAATGACACTGAACTACTGAAAAAGTCTGATTAACAGATGCACTATATCAATTTCCTGTATTAAAGACTATCAAAGCCATCATTCTAATTTTCTGCTTCTCCCACAGGGACAAAAGTTTGAGTTTTTATCATACCAAAGCTTGACTTTTTTACTTTATTTTTATTAAAGACATCTTTACAATAATTTTATGAAAATGTTTCTAGTCTTTTGTCTATTGTAAGGAAGCAAAAGAAGATTTATTTAGCTAAATTTGCAGTCTCCTATAACGTAATACTACGTCTTTGTGCTACAGTGGATTAAAGCAGCATCTGTTCTTCTCTGGAAACCTGGAGTCAAATCACAGCAGTGCAGTACACTTGCCATCTCTGACTGTACCCTAACTAGAATTGTCCTTCCTCCAAATAAAATTCAAATAAATTTGTGAAAGACACAAGAAGGGCTATAGCTATGTAAATAAAGTATTTTTGGTTAATAAGTCTTGCTAAAAGCCCATGATCAGTAACTATGTTTGCATAACAAAGATGTATGAATTAAACAAAATCTGTATTTACATAAGTTTTGACATAAAATGACAATATACAGGATGCTAAAAATGAACTTTCAAATCCAGGGCCTGATTCTACTCTTATTAGTTAGTCTTGTTAGACAACAGAAATAGAGAAGCAAAACTGGGAATATTAATTTGACTTGTGGCCCATACTCTGTTTAAACACAAATGAAATCTAAACAAAGCACAGTTAACAAAAAAACGCACCAACACACTTTCTCCCCAAACCCCAGATTCATCTCTTCATAATTCCAGATGTTCTGTTGATCAGGCAGTGTCTGGGTTAAGGGCACATCCTCATATATTTAATGTAACAAACAGAGCAATCAGGGCTCCATCTTGATTACAGGTTCTGAGGTCTCCTGCAGTTCTGTTATTAAATAAACATAAAAAGCAATAATTGATTGACAGCTACTGTGATTAAAATATGCCTGGCTCTGAAATTAATGATAAAATTGCCATTGATTCTGACAGAAAAAGAACTATGTAAATGCTGGAAGAGCAAGAAAATCACATCCTTAATGTCCTTCAAAAATTACAGTAAACCTTGCAATGAAGAAGCACAACAGACACAACCACCCAGCTAATCTATGTCCCTGTATCATAATGCTCAAAGCAATGAAGTGGTTTTTTTCCTCCTCAAATTGTGGTCCTTCACAGTTTTTTTTCAAAAAATACACTATTCAAAAACACAGTAACTTGAACCATTCCTTTGCACCTGTCAGAATCAGGCAGAAACTGGAGCCGCATGGGTTTACAACAAAGAGGGTGCATTAGGCTGGATCTTGAGATTCTATGAAGACGTAGTGGATAATTTCCAGGACATCCTTATGGCATTAATATTTCCAAAATAAAGCTGCCCTGATAGCAGGCTAAATCCAATTTTACTCACTGAGAATCACACAGCTGAGGCTATAAAGTTAAGGCAATGCAGTGTCTTGAATTTCAGTTGGAACAATACAGTAGGCAAAAGGACAGGTTTTACTAGGAAAGCAGTATCTCACTTCTAGCACTCTTGTTTCCCAATGTTCTGCTAGAGATGCCTGAAGTCTGGGTATCAGTGATGTTAAACATCAAGAAGCACAACTGAAATATGTGAGGAGGTGTAAGTACCTACAGGTAGCATCTCCACAAGTGTTGGTTTTGGGTTTTGGTTTAGGTTTAGGATGACATCTTACATCCACCAACAGAGGACTGTCTACTTATAGGCCAGCTTTTATAATTCACAGCTAATTCTTATTGGTGTTCAGGGCAAATACAGTTTGCAAGCATAATTAGAGTAATCAAATAAGTGTAGTAATCAGCTATACAATTATGAGATCTTCCTCTTCAGAAAGTTTGATCCCTGAATTGCCATCTTTATGCTTCAGAATGATCAGTATATGATCAGTATAAAGGTAAACTGTTGTTTCAAAGTAGATGTTCCACCTGAAGTCCTAGCACCTAACCTCTAGATCCTCAAAGGCATGAAACAATCCCAGCCTCCAAGTGATGGAAGAGTATTCTCATGAAGACTAAATATTTGGAGGAATACTTTCTATAGCCATATGAATAGAAACTCAGTTCTCTTCAGAGAATTTCATTTTGCACGTATGAAAAGATCACAGCGTGAGAAAAATCATGTAAGGTCATGGGGCTGTCTATCCTAGGAAATCACTTCCCAATTTTCAAGAGGAACACTCTGACAGCTGCTAGTGAAGATACCTTCTCCAGCAGTAACTCAGTGTCAACTCCTAGCAACCTTCCAATATAGAATTGTAACAATAACAACAAATCAGAGTTACTGTTCAACCTGGTATTTGTACTTTTCAGGTGAAAAACTGAATCCTTTGGGTTTCCTTACCTGAAAGTTGCAAATTATTCAATGAAAGGGAATTGCAAATTCTTTATTAACTGCACCGGGATTCCCAGAGAACTTCTAAAGGGGCAAAGAAACAACTAAACGCTGTTGATACACTAAGCACTGTAATTTCCATTGTTTAGCTCCAGCTCTTGTACTACAGTCATCTTTGATGACAATGAATTATTTCAGATTAGTAGAAATAGGAGAAAAAAACGGATGATAGCTGACTTCACACATGAAACCCCAACATTAAGCACCTATTCAACTAAGAAAAAAAACAGCTGACTACCATATAACAGTACTCTCAATATCTGCAATTTCAGGAACTAGAACAGGACATCACAACAACAAAACAAATCTGGTACAAAAGTAGAAGTGAAATGGGTCATTTTATTCAGCACGGCTTAAATTATCCCAAAGCACTAGACAGCTGTAATGAATTCTGTGTTTATATGAAGGGTATCTGCCACAAGAATAGACACAGTTAAATACAACCATCCAAACTAAGTACTCAGCAATTCCTCTTTTAACACATCAGGCAGAATAATCAAGCTTAACTGAAACGAAGTGCATAGCAATGTGCAAATGGAGGGAAAAAAGTCTGAAACAATGACTGAATAGCAGAATGTAACTGTGTGAATACAGGCAAATCTGTCACTAAAGTAACATTTACAAATTATATTTTGTAGTAAGCCATCCACATGTAACATCGCTTATGCAAACATTACCAACTCCACACAGGAAACTTACAAGCTCAACTTTATTATTTTCCGTAAGGGTAAAAATGGGCTTAAGAATCATTAAATGTGTGACTAAACTGTACTATAAAACATTTTTCTTTATCAAAAAACATTTTTCCTTTCTTTTCCAGAAAAGACCCTGTTGCATTCATATGTAGTTACGCTGAATCTAGTCACTTCCTCCTTTTATATTTTTCCACACATGCACACACCCAATTTAAGAAGTTTCCTATCTTTATTTAAATCGAATATTTATATTTATATTTATAATATATTTATATTTAACACTCTATCAGCTCAGAATTTTATCAAATTATTTGGTGGAATAAACTTTCACGATGCATTGGCGATAGTTTTATTTTGCAAGTGCACTTGCCAGGATAACTATTTTATCCTATCATAATCTACACACAATATTGCACAAGAAAAACTAGTTTCTACATCTAGTTTTCAAGTGGCTTATATAGCAGAGTCGTGTGTTTTTGCAATTTTGACTCATGTTATTTTAATAGTGAACAACATCACAACAATAG
This sequence comes from Balaeniceps rex, assembly GCA_013401315.1. NCBI lineage: Eukaryota > Metazoa > Chordata > Aves > Pelecaniformes > Balaenicipitidae > Balaeniceps > Balaeniceps rex. The sequence continues at coordinate 27,408 of VYZW01036245.1, forward strand.
ATGTACATATTAACATGACAAATCCCATTTCCTGTTTTTTTTCTTGCATCGGTGATTCAGTATCCCTACTTTAAAGTAAACTATTTTTTTTCTTTTAATTTATTTTTGGCTGAGGGCATCAGTCGCAAATGATAATTTATACTAAGCAATATCACCGAATTTAACGCACCTTCCCATGCTGACAGTTACAACGCCAGGTCTCCCGGTCTTCCCCGGTCGCTTTCGGACACAGAGAACAGTATGTACCGGAGCTTTGAAGTAGAACTCGCCGCTTGTTTGACACCAGTCATGTGATTTCTTGACTATATCAAACTCATTGAAAAGAAGTGTTTTCATGCATGTACCTTAGCGGCAATGCACACGCTAAGTCAGATCACATCCTAACAGCACCCTTCTCAAAAAGCTTCTGGCGGTTTTATACTCCGCCTGCCACCGACTAGCAACAACAGATGCACAGGTCCACTTTTGATACCACATTTAAACGATGGCGATTTCAGACTTACATCCCTACAAGACAGACGGCACTGTAATTCTTCCCCCCTCCCCGACCCAGGACATAAGCTCCTGAACAACACGATCGCCACAAAGCCGCCGCCGGCTGCGACCGCCGTGCGTTCACGATCACTGCGGAACTCCGCAGCACCCCAGAGACAAAGGGGGTGACCCCAGCGGCAAGCCGGGCCCCCTCTCAGCTGGGAGCGTCTCTGGGCTGCCGCTCCGCCCGGCTTCCCCCAATTACAGCTTCCCGCAACGGCGATCGGCGAGGCCGGGCAGCGACGGAGCGGAGCCCTTTGTATGACAGGACGGGGCTCCCCCCGAGCGGGGCCGGGAGGGCGCCCGGGGACACCTCCCCCCCTCAAAATCCCCGGCAGGGCTTACCAGCTGTCAAGTTCCAGCTCCAGCAACGACTGGGTCCTCTCCGAGCTGCAGTGCAGGCACCACATGGCTGGGCCGAAGTCGCAGGCGGGGAGCTCCGCGCCGCCACCATAGCCGCCCCTCAGGCCGCCCCGCCCCCGCGCCCGCTCCCCTCAGCGGCCGCGCGCAGCTCGGTGACGGCGGGGGGGGGGGGAAGCGAGCGCGCGCCCGCCCGCGCTGAGGACGGTTTCCCGGGGAACGCGAGGCGCCAACGGCCTCTCCTCACGGCAGCCTCCTCACGGCCCGCACCGTGCCGGGGGTCCCTTGGGCCAGCTCCGGGACCTCCGCAGCCGGCCCAAGGGACCGCCGGCATCGGTCAGGTACCGCCCAAGGCCGTTCCGCAGATTAAAAACCTGGAGCGCTGCGCGTGCCTAATTAAAACCAGAACCCTATTAATTACACGTAAAGTGTCTGGCTCCAGGACCCACAACACACCTCTGCCGGGGGAATTCCTCTGCAGCAAGGGTGAAGTTTTAAAATAGGCTCTGGGTACTTTTAAAATAGACACCTTCAAGCAAAGGCGCTGGTCAAGATGCAGAATTTTCTTTACATTGGTCAAAGAGTGTCCAACTGTTTTCGGTTCTGCTTAAAAAAATTTTTCAATTATCTTTTACATTATTTTAAATGAAAAAGTATACATAGGAGGCATCTGAGAGAGGAAGATGAACTCACTCTGACGAAGGGTGTGGCTGCATTTTGTCAAAGGCTTCTGGCAGCCACATTGAAACTCCCAGAGATGTCCGTGGAAAGAGCAACAAGAAACAGCAAAGCTAAAAATATTTCAGATGCACCAGAATAAGAATGTGAAGAAAGAATTCAGCTTGTTAAAAAAACCCTGACTCCAGGCAACAACAGCAGCTGTGCTGGCCGCAAATATTCCAACTTTCTCCCTACACTTATTCCCAAGCACACAACCAGGTGAGGAAATTGAGCACTTTTGTCAACATCACACACATTCAAAACAACAGCATCTGAACTTCCCTGTTGTCGTTCTGAATATTAGCACAATAATCCAAATCCTATCTACTTTCCATAAAACATTGTTTTTATATGCGTTACACTAGTAAGATGGTTTGAGGTTTGCGGTTGCAAGGCAGAATGTGAACTGGTGCTTTGAAACATGCAGAAAGCAAACACACAGAACATAATAATACGTTAAGTGCTGCGGAGGTCTGGTGACAGGAGAACAATTTTGGAAAGAGTGGTTGATTTATTATTAAAAAATACCTACCAGAATCAGAATTTTGGATAAAAATGAGTAATTAAAGATTTTAATTATTATCCTTTGTTGCTCCACTGAAACCTGACCTAGAAAGCTTGTGGATTTTGCTGTATCATGTCCTCAGTGTTCTCACAGCATTTGTAAATGGGAATGCAAAGAAACCTCCACCTCCTCCAAACACATGGTAGCTCAATAGTAAAGCTAGTTCTGGCAAGCAAGAATTCCTCACTAGAATTTTAAAAAACCACCACCAACTGAATTTCATCATCACAGTATTTGACACATGAATAACAATCCTTCCTAATTTTTTTCAAGCAGATTCACCATGCAGTGATTAAATTATTGCAAGAAATCAAGTCTAAACAGAGTTAATTGTAACTTAGTAATTCATAAACGAAAACCATCTCATCTCCTAGAATACCGTAAAAGGTGCTTTAATTTATATATAAGCCTCGTATGTAGAAACCACACACCTGCAAATGAGAACATTGAAATGATATAATTTTCTCACACACAATAACATTTTACACACATATTTTAACAAAAATACTTATGTTTCATTATGCTTTCCTAGCCTTCTTCCCCCAAAGCCTAGAAGGGTTTGCAGCATATCTGGAAGGTTAATCCGAGTGCTGAAGAGCTACGGAGTCAGCCAGTTCCAGAACTTCTTGTCCCCAGGGAACATCACCTTATCAACTGTCTGGTGCTGTTCAAAATGCAGTCTGAGTTCCTCTGCTGATCTAAACCACAAATAATTTTGAAGAGTACTTGCTAAGTCATAGTTTCTTTGGTAGACTGTTCCTACAGTAATTTTAGCTTTACAGGTCAAAAGAACAGCTGAAGCTGCACCATAAAACCGGTAGATAAATAGTGCTACCTATAGGTACAAAGAAATTAGTGTTTCAAAAAATAGTAAGGCCCATATGATTAATATCTTGTAATAACGCAAGAAAGCAAGACAAGTTTTAACTTTGCGGTTTCCTGTTTCATGGAACCATCAAAACAACTTCATTTCCAAATTAAGCTTCCCTTCATCAAAATAAGCATCATGTCTATGTAAGCTGGGCAAACTGTCTAACCACAGACACTCCTTGTCTTCAATTAGATGCCATGGTACTGGAGAAGGGCAAGCTAATTAAGAAAACAAGAACCATTCTTGGAGGGTGGTTGGGGGGGGGGGCAGTTGGTGAGTTTACTGCTAAAGGCTTCATTCATAATTGTTTGCACAATATTTATTGCAGTTTTGTGTAGAGACAGAGAAATTTGCACTATACTTTTTAGGAAAGGAAATATTCCAGTACCTAAAAGGAGCACCAGCTGATCTCTGCAGTTCGGGGAAACTCAGAAGTTTAGTCAGAAACTAAAACTGTTGCTCAAACAAATCAGATATAAGAAAGAGCACAACGAAAGGCCCAGCTGTGCCCTTGTGCTGTATATACAACATACCTCCTATTTACAATACATACCATGAGAGCAGATCACATCTTTCTGGATGATAAAAAGAATCAAAGTGACTTTACTTAAACCCAGTTAAACATTTGGATCGAGTGTGCATTTTGCAGTTTCCTAAGGAAGAATTAGGCATGGATTCCAATAAGCCGAGGTTTAACTAGCTTTCAGTGAAACTCAAATATGTTAAGGAAGGACACACCTACACTGACTGTTTTGATAGTAATGTCACTGCAAGTCTATAACCAGAGAGCGTTTACCCTGCAGTGCCTACTTTCAACATCTAATGGTTATCCAGACAGTCTCTGCTTTACAGAAGTCTTTGACATTCTGGGATAGACAGACGCGACAACAATCCCACATTTTTCTGGTCCTGACTCAATGCCCTCCTGCATCAAGCTTCGTCTCTACTTGTAAACAGAGACAAATCCAAAGCAGACATAAGCAGTCCACAAAAGTCAACTGCTAAATGGAAACTGGTTTCCAAAGGAGAAACCAAGTGCAGACAGTTTTAGCGTGGGCTGTGAAGGAGGATATGTACTGGAAAGGGTGGCCAAGAAGCTCTGATCTCAAAAGCAGTCACAGAATTTTCTGAAGAATGTGCTTTTCTGAACCCACTTCAAACAGAATCTTCCTTCAACAGATACGAATGAACACACTAGATAAGCAACCAACCAAGCAATACTAACACACCCGTTTCAAATACTACATGGATAATTGTTAAAGCTTTCCCCCCTCCTCAACATCAAGAATGCCGAATTCTCAATTTTGTTTCGTCCATTCTGCTACGAAGTTCTTGTTAAATCACTTATTGTTTTAATAAGAGTCTTTAAAACCTAAAGTAGAGATTAAATGCCAAAATCATCTACACATTTAAGATCTCGCATGTATTCCAACAGGGGAAATTAAACACAGAAAAACAAATTCTTGCTGCACTACGCAGATGGCATTGTGGTTTCTGAGTCAAGGCAGCCTGATACAATTTTTTTCTGAGGAATTTTTTGTTTATGTTTCAATATTCCAAAACCATCTTCGTTGAACGATAATCCACAGTGCATAATCCAGTCTCCCGCAGGTAACAGTAACCATAATCCATACTGTATAATCCAATCTCACTCAGGTAACTAGTGGTGATTTTTCACAGACATCTAGGCTTGACTTTTGAGGACAACTTTTTGGTGGCACATAGCTAGGCATTTTTGCTATCCTGACTATATAGGTGCAGTGCTTACGCTCTGTGCCAAACATACAGAGGTGATGTTTCAGGCCTTAGAAAACAGGGGCAGGAGAGGCTCTTCTAACAATACAGAGCCAATGTGGGCTTCTATACCACTTTATTTATCTGCACGCTGTATACCAACAGGACATATAGAGGCTATATACTCTTGTTCTCCCACTGCTATTTTGACATCTAGCTAGCATTAGAGCTGCCACCAAGATACTGTAGAAACATGCAGCACAGAGTAAGGAGATAGGAAAGTAATTTTTCATATCTTAGTATCCTTATTCCTGGCAATTTGTTGGAGCACAACTAATAGTACCACATAAAGTTATCTTTGCTCCATTAAAAAAAAAAACCAAACCAACTTGACTTAAGAAAAAATTAAGGAACTAGGAAATCTCTGTGCAAGAGGAAGTAAACAAAGATTTCAAACTGTAAACTTACACTCACTAGATCAGTCCAGAAGTTTGAGGTAAATAATTCTGAAGCAAGCAGCCTGGCTGACCATGGGAAGAGCTGACTGTTGACAACTGGCTCACTCACTGTAGTTGCTAGTTCATTCACTTTGTACTACTGTAGTTTTCAGTCAGTGTGACCAGTAAATACTACTGACAAACTTGCAAAGGCAGCTCCAATTTTGTTACCATTATCATGTTTCACAATATCTCAGTATTGAGTGTTACACTTAGACTATTCAATCTTCCTTGCTAAAGCTAACCATATTTTATTTCTAATACAGAAATATAATTAAACCTTAGATTAAGCACAACACTGAAATTTTGGTTTATCCAGTAATTGACATAAATCACTGTTATTTAATGTGTTAATAGCTAAGATAAAGTTTATAAACCCCCAGAGTGCAACAAACTCAATTTGTAATTATGTGCACACAGCAATTTGTATAACATGCCATCTAAATCTACAGTAATTATGACCCTGCTTAAGGGTAATTCCCAACTTAATCACATTTAATACACCATTATTTCCAAGATCTAAAAGGCTGAAATGGGCATTTATCTTGCATTTTGCTTGAATAAAAGCAAAGGGTTTCCCAGAAAAAAAAAATGAAGAAACTACTAGGGAGTAGTTTTCTTCCTGCAGAGTATAAATACAGCCATGCAGCATTGTACAATAAAATGCATACACAGGTCAAAATACATGTTATTCCTCTCACAGTGGGCTTTAGGGGGATATTAATCCAATCCGTCCCTTGAAAAAAATATGGTAACTCATATGGATCCTCGACCTCCTCCCCCCCATGATGAATTCTCTGCTTCTCATGCTCTCCCTCCACCCGTGCTTACCTGTACACCTAACAAAAACTAAGTGTTCTTTAAAAAAATATTGGGATAGATCAGTTTCAAGGACATACAGCACAATGCTCTTTCACAATATTCTCTTTTGGTGCATGATGAGAATTATCAATAAACAGTAATTGATTCTCTAACTGTATAAAACATAGTATATTGTGATAATTTTCCCACATGACCTGGAATTACATAGGAATTCTCAAATATGCCAGGTAACTCTTTAAAAGCTAACACGTTACTGTACTTCTCCCAGTTCTGTGCCCCCCAAAAATGGATTTCTTGTCTTCTCTGATATACATTCTTCATTTCCTATGGCTGTGTACTAGTTCACTTATTTTTTTAATGCCGATATAAAAAATTGACACTAAAACAATAGCTACAACTTCAGTTCATTTTTTAAACTGAACTTATAAAGCCTTTAAATAAACACATGTGGGGAAAGGCTTTATGTTGTCGGTTGCTATGGAGTAGGCAAAACAATTAATCTTTGTAGTCATTTTGCTCTTCTAAAAACAGATCCAAAGCCTATTTAAGGCAAAGGAAATCTTCACTGAGTTCAAGGGTTTGTATACTCAAAACTGTACTTTTCAACTACCTATCTCAAAACCTCCCACCTTTACAAAATACAAAATAGCATTATCCCTATGTGAAGGATGGGAATATCAAAGCACAAAGAGTATAAACCATAGCAGAGGAAAATTAGAATAACTTTTCACAGTCACCTTGCAGATCAGTGAGAAAACTAAAAATGAAATAGATCTACACATTCTGCTTCTTTACCCCCTCCCATAAAACAAGATACTAAGCTCTATAGACAGAGAAAAGAAAAGGGTCTGTCATTAGCCCCTCAAAAGAAACCCTGCCAGTGAAAGGATGCGCTCTGCAGCAAACTCTCTCCGTAGCCCTGGCTTGAAGATTTGGATAAAGGGCCCGATTTTGGAACAGAAAAGGAAATTCCACAATGATAACAATGTTTCAAAATGCTAAGATACACTGATTTATCCAGCTTGGAAGCATGCAAACCAGACAACCCTGTAAACTATAGCAAGTTGGAAAACAAATATACAAAATCTCAGCAATGAGAAAAACAAGGCATAAAGAGGATTAGATCGCAGTCAAACCATTAGACCAATGCCAGGATTCCTGACTCAAAGTTGTCTGCTGTCAATACTCTGACCTGGTTTTGTCCCCCAAAGTCAGTAGTTGATCCTACAAACCCCCACTTGTGTGGAGAGCTATTGTAAACTACATTATTAGGTGCACTACAACTCTGACTATTTACATCCACAGGAACAACGTTGGAAAAAATAACATTAGGCAGAGCTTTTATTTAGTACAGTATTTAGGTATTTCTCTCAAAGAATGCTGGAACACTGGTCATGCTGCTTCTGAGCTGATGTTTTCATACCCCTCTGGTTCTGCCTCTGCTCCCCATAGTGCCACTCACAGCAAGACAGTTTTGGTTTTCCACAAAATTTGTCAGTTACTAGATAACTACATTTCATTATAAGACTATCAAGATATTTAAAATTTCTCTTGACAGATCCATAGGCATGTGGAACCATTTTTTTCCTGCAAATACCATGCAACCTCCCTTTCAAAAAAAATTTAGCAGGGGGCTTTCAGCACTCATCAGTGTTGCCATGACTCACCCCAGCAGTGAAACTATACCTGAGAAGCAGAAGCTGCAACCTAGGTCAGTCAGCACTGAGCGGTGGTTCTTCAAGAGAAAACACTTTCTTCTCACAAATCCATGGACGATAGTGGATGCTTGGAAATCCCCCAAAGAAAGTACAAAGGCTGACAAGGAGCCAGAGAGCCCCTTTAGAAAGAAGTTCATCTGTAAGCCAAGAAGGCCACTCTATAACTGCCAGAAATTGTAGATCAAAATAGACTAAAAGGGAAAGGGAAACCTTTAATCTGCATTCTCGAGGGCAATAAAGGCAGGACTCTGTACCATGAATACAAGGTGACTGTAATTACAAGTTTGCTGATACCATATATCATACATATAAGAGTCCTTTGTCTCTTAAGAGTGAAATATGTACAAGAGTGGCTCCTTCACTTTCCTCACTTGGAGTGCCATGTTTTCTGATGAATCCAGAATTCCCACAGCTTAGGGCACATCTAAGCATTTGCAACACCAAGTCACTGGGTTCCAGGATTTCGCTGGCTGCGTGATCGATGCCACTACTGAGCAAGGTTGGTGGGTACCAAGTCCATGCAGCTCAAGACTGAGAAACTCAGGATGTAAGGAATATATCCTGGTGCTCTGAAACAGCAGACCTCACAGAGAGAAAGCTGAAGCTATGAGCTCCCCCTTCCAGACTGTTAGTTAGTCATAATAAAGGACTGAAAAAGTAAAGTAACTCTCCTTTACTAGAGAAACAGCGCAGATTTGTGGTCAGATTAAGCTAGTACTGCCACGGAAAGAAGCATCTTTACCTTCCCCTCACCTCTGCACCTTCCCCACGCCCTTGCAGGTGTATGTGTTTGTGTTGACGTGATGGGCATGAATAGATTTAAAACAAAGTGGGTTTTGGCAGGTCAGTTTGGGATGTTTCACCATATATAAGCCAGAGACATTTGTCAAAGTTGCACACTGAGTGGCAATCGGTATCAATAAGACCCACTGAGGATGTACTTAAAGCACAAGAGAAAAGCAATGCAAATGTTCACTGTTGTTCTTTACCTCTGGGTATTGTCTCCCAGTAACTGGGACTGGAATAGAAAGATTATTATGATGGAACTTTTCAATATTACAAAGTACCACTATTAAAAAGCCATAAGAAAAATCCACTGACACCGGATGATACAAAGCTCCATATACCACCTGTGCAGTAGTAAGCAAACTTGTCACTGAATAAAATATCTTTAAATGAAGTTGGACAGAACACGAACATTGAGATTATACATATAATGCAGGTAGCTAATAGACAGCATATTAACGCTCTTGAAACACCCTGTGTAAACAAACTGAAACTGAACCATCCTTTAAAAATATGCTACACCACAAGGCTCCCCACAGCCTCCACTTTTTTTTCTGCTTTCGTTTTATGGCAGTAATAATGTGCTTTCTGTGAAAAGCATTTCTTTGGGATTAATGGACAGCAGAGATTAACAATGCTTAGTTATGCTTCACGTCATCGACATCTCAGAAGCTCTCAATCCCCAAGAAAAGCATAGTTTTGTTTGCTTAGTATTTAATGGTTTTTTTTTCCTGTTTGAACGATTCACAAATTCAGTAAGACAAGTGAGCTTGTGTGTGCACACTGGGTTTTGTGTACACACTAAAGTCAAGCAGAAAAATACATGACTGATTTTAATGTGGCTTTACTAATATTTTCTAATTCTGGAAAATACAGAATTGTGTTTTTTCGAACAAAAATGTGAAAGAATTACAAACCCCACAAATAGTGACTGGAAGCTTATGAAAGTAATTACTAGTTAGTATTAAAGTAAATACTGAATGTTGCTAATTTATGTTCCGTATAGAACTGTCTTTCAGCATTTGTGACGTCTGGCTCAGTGTAACGTGCTACATTGAGAAATCATGTGTACAGTGCACACCACGTAGAAGTACATATTTTCCATGACTTGTCTTTCTGCAAGCAGCATTCTAAACCCAGAAATTTTTCTACTTGAAGCTCAGATTATGTTACAGTTGTTTATTTTGATAGCAACCACTAAGTTTAAACTGTTACTAAAATGACAAGCATCACTGAAATGTCCCATATATAAAAAAAAAAATGACCAAAATCCAATTTTAAGGTAAAGAAATAACTTTTTCACTGACTGCATATTTAAACAAATGAGTAAGAAGGAGGTTATAAGGAAGGTCTTATTATTGACCTAATAAAGTGAGATTTAAAGGTACTTTATGAAAATATTTTCATGGCTTCTGTATTAGTGCATGACTGTGCAACACAACAATTTTTAATTCAGGAAGGATATTTATCTACATTCACATTTTGTCAAATGCATCGGCATGGAGGTGCACTGTATCACTCAGATAGGAGACTTGATTCAAATGCAGAAATATTTACAGACACGGCACTTCTTTTTGGCAGTTGCACATCCTTAGGCTGATACCACAAGCGACCGTGCTGGCACTGCAGAATCCCTCTCCACAAAATTCAGGGAAGGCCACATGCTTACAGTTTTATATATAATGCAAAGGGTGATCACTAAGGAAAAACAAAACAACAAAACCACATTCCCTAGCAATGATCACATAGCAAAATGAGTTACTGTACTAAGGCCACCCTATATATACATACATAACGTAGGAAACAGCTGTGGCATTGACAATAACCACTGTGCATGGTAACAAAGTCTGAGCCTCTACTAATTGACTAAGTCCGTGCACTAGATTCAGTAACCATAAAAACTCAATCCTAGCGTAAATTACGCAAACAAATATTGGCCTTTTCCATGGTAACCTTTATAGCTAATAGAAACTTTGAATAGTGTTTTGAGCCAGATATAAAGAGAACAAAAATAGGAGAGGAACCAATAAACACACACCTCAGAGAAATGCTCCACACTAACATGGAATGAAGAGCATTAAAAAAAGGAATATTTTTGTTCCGCAATTTCCTTCACTGGAGCCTGGAGGGCAGCACAGCACATTTTGGTGTCCTCTCTATGGAATATGATGAACTCTCAGAAAAAAGGCTGGGCAGCACTGGCCACTTTCATAGGGAGACGGGACACCTCTGCCTGTCCTCTGAGTGCAAACGTGCCAGCCCTGCCCAAGCTCTGAGCAGAGCAGAGCTGAGACAAGGCACAGCAGCTTGTGCTCACTGTCCTGCTGAGTGCCGCTGTGCAGCTCCTAGCCAGCTCCGAATTCATATAGCTGAAAATACATCTGCTGAACACCTCTCTCTAAACTTTTAAACAAAGACGCAAGATGTGAAAGAGTATGATAACATTACGTTACCTTTCTAGGCATTATTAAACAAGAGGGAGAAAACAATCAGAAAATACCAAATCTAAATGATAGTACTGGATTTTACATGTAATGCATCAGAGATTTAGAGGCAGGTTATTTATTACTACAGAGTGATAAATTCAAGCATAAGGAGACTTAAGTATTTGTTCCATTATGCTCATTCACAGATTTCTCCCTAATACTGTCCCTTCGCCTGTCATGCTGAACATGCCAGTATAGAACACAGACACGTAGCTACCAGCAGGTGGATGAATGCATACCTTCAAATTACCTTCATTATAATACTGACCTACACAGGTATGTTAAGGTAAAAAAGGACCAGGAAAATTCCTCTTGGAAACTCTTCAGTGCAGAAAACTAATTACATTTGGTAAAATGTTAAGTGAAAGAAGAAACGTGTGTCCCCACTGTTAGATCTACAGGGAACGCCCAGAAAGCAGCCCCTGTGACACAGGCCTCTATTTGAAAAGTTTGTATGAGATTTGCCTTAAACCTCTGTAAGGCACCATTAGCAAAATACCAACAGAAGAAACAATTTGCATATGACTATGCACAGTACATATTTGTTCATAGATGAACAGGATATATTTTGTTTCCTTTTGGAAATGCAGAACCCGTGAAGTTTAAGTCTTGGCCAAGGGTTATATTTTGACACAACTGCACACTGACTAAACAGGTAGTGGCAAGATATCAGGGTGCTAAGTTTTCATCTTTTAAAATTATTACTTACTGCAGTCCTTGTTTTGAATCTAGATAAAAAAGAAAAAAAAAAGATCCCCTCCTCACTTTGCATGGAATAAACCAGTAGTTGCTAAGGGGAGAACAGAATCGTTTCACTGAATGGCACACACCACTGCGTGTCAGACAGGGCAGTCTGCCCACAACTCATCTTCATTTTAGCAGCCCTCCACCTCTCTGAAGGAAAATTTCCACAGAACACCAACCACCACTTGCCCCACAAAGTGAGTAATAATGGACCTATACCATAAACCAAAGCATATTTTAAGTCACTGCCTTCAAAAGGCAAAAATGGCAAAAGAAATCACATTTTTGTCACCCATAACAAAAAGGTTACTTTGTAATAAACTACATTACTGAAGGCACTTTTAAGTTTTGATTGACTTCTTGCCCTGTCACACAAAACATTTAATAAATTAAGTCTCATCTAAATCTTAGACAAAAAGAAAATGAAAAGCCATTATGCTCATTAATTACATGGTATAGTTAAGGGTAGGTACCCTTTCAAATGCAGTTAATTTACAATAAGAAGCACCCCCAGGTGTCTTAGGGAAAGCTGCTAACCAATCTGGAGATTAGAAACAGGAAGTAATTTCAAATGCAAATTCATTTTCTTTACCACCATAAAATGTCCTTTCCTCCTATGTAATCCAGGTGCCCATGCTACAAATTGCAGTAAATTAGCAAATGAAAATGACCCTGAGGCAATAAAAGAGATGAAGAACGCATTGTAAATGGGTGATCTTTGGCACCCACCATAAGATTATTCAGTGAACTAGTTTATATCAATGTTACTTATCTTCGTCAATATGGAGGAAGCATATTCTGGACTCAAAGGGACTCCAATCTCTCCTCCTCCTCAGCTCAACACACACAGGACAGCAAGAGCACTGGCAATTTAATCAATTTGCATCCTTTCATGTCAACTGCCTAGAGAGATTTCTTCCTTCTCTAGGGTAGAATTTATCTTGGTGTGCTCAAATCTTTGCTGAGAATCCAGAAAACTAAATTACAGGAAACCTTTTATTTTGTTGATGGGATTGCACTGTGGTAACTGAGGGCAGAGCACGGCCAGTTACATGCAGCTGGTATCAGCTACAATAGACATAGCAGTGTAAGAGAAGATGGACGCAATGCAGTTCCAGCCAGTATTATTCTATGGCAACCTGACCGTGGCTTTCCAATCTAATGAGCTTGACAGGTACTGAAAGTACAGATAAAGATGAAATAGGCCATTTCATAGACTGGAAGTCATCTAGAGTCCTCAGAAGGTTTCTAGTATGAACAATGTTTTACAGACTGCAGATGTGAACTCCTACCCTAAATCAAATTTAAAGCTAAGCTTAAGGTGCAAAACCACTATGCATATTCACAGGAGACCACAGCACACTGTCAGGGGAACCAAAATGGGTGAAACCAAAGAGGTGGCACAATCTAACAATTTGTTGGCAAATCTGTTTTCAGATATTGCAGATAATTTGTTCTTGAACAAACACAAGGATAAATCTTACTTTTGGTGGAAACCTGAGACTGAGTGAAATGTCAGCTACTATGGCCTATGTGCAAAATAGCCTAACTCCTCCTAATTCTTCAGCAGTGTTGGAGAACATCACGTAGCAGTGATGTACAGGGACCAGGCCTCTGTAATCCATGTCTATAATCCCAAAGAGACATTTATAATACCTTATACTACCAAAACACCCCATTACATTCACTGTGAGCAGACTATTGGTTTGGCCGTGAAGTCTGTAACACAAAGATAAGCTATTGAACTAGCAGTCTGACTGCTGACATACTTGCTATATAACCTGAGGAGTACACAAGTGTACTACAATGCAAGTGTGTGCTTAAACCTATGGTTATTCTGAAAACCTCATGTTATTCCTGCATATGCATAATGAAATCGTTATTCTTGTTTGCAACCCCACTGAAAAGAAGGAAAAAAGTGCAGGACAAGCACTTATATGTTTAGTTATCAACTAAAAAAAATGGTATTTAAGTCTAGAAAGAGACTTATCTTCCTAGAGACAGAAGAAAAATGAAGATAACTAGCTCAAAAAGTGTTAGAAACTGTTCATGTTTACTTGATTGGATCACTACCTTGGATATTATGCCATCTTTTGTTTAAATTATGAACTGCAAAGTAATTGAAATGTGAAGTATTGCTCAATCAGTTTAAAATTTAATCTCAAGAAATTCAGCCATACTTGATTTAAAGTAACGTTATTTTTCTTCCTACAAAAAAAAAAAAAAAACACAACCCAAAACACAGAAATTAAGAATTTTTTATCTTGCTATTCTGTATTGTTTTCAGAATAACTTTCAGATACTCTCAACTGACAACAAAATCCCCTAGTTTTTTATAGGTAGATGATTACAAAAAACTTTACAAAAATAATTGCAAAACTAGTTTAATGGGTCCAAACCGTATCAGTTTCTTGCTTTACAATCATTTCAGTAATTTTTCTCCTATATCACTTCACAGTCTTTTGTTACCAGTCACAATGAGTTTCAACAAGTAACTATTTTCAGATGTGTGACAGATCTTTAACTTAAAACTGGCAGCAAAGATGCATCTTATTTACTTGGTTCTCTTTCTGCATATTGTAGACAAAGTATTTACCTGGGCTAAATATAAATAAGATCATTCATTTTGCTTTGACCTTACTTATAAAGCCAGCAGAACCTATCCTGATAATCTTTAGTTAGTGATGTTTCTTTACATTTATTTTATATTAAATGTCTACTTACAAGCACACTCTAGCTATTAAGGATGAAAGTTACTCTCAGTATTGATAGCAGGAAGGTGTTTGTTATGGTTTGGGGTTTTTATTGATCAAATTAGCTTTCACTAATGGTGAAATACTCAAAGCATCCCTTTTTGTACTGTCCTGAAACCTCTCCCATGAGCCAGAAAGAATGAAATAATCAAACGATCCAAGCTAGAGTTACTTCAAATGTATTCTTGTTGAAATCCACAGGAAAAAAGTACATTTTGAAGGAGGTGGAAAGATCATCTGAGTATGACAGACAATCTAAAACTCTTTTTTTTTTTCCCCCTAGAATGGATATTGTCAAAGTGCCCAATGGCACCTATCAAGCCTTTCCCAAGACGGACTGAGTAACCTGAGGAGATGACAATTGCTCATTTCTGTACGAACACCTGCTTAGTACTATGTTGAGCCATGGGATGAAACCACAGACAGACAAGACTCCCCAACCACATCTATATGAAAACTGGAAGGAAACATAAATGGTTCTTGGTCATCCATTTTTTCAAAGCTCCTGCCATTATCTTTCAATGACGCAGAGTTGAGAGGTTGGGTTTCTTTGTTTGTTTGTTAAGTCTGAAGAAAGCATTCAAATGGTGACATATACTGCTGGTTATTCCCTGCATATGTTATTCCCTGTGCTTTGTAGCATCAGGACTGTTGAAAGGAAGTTGCAGCTTAGAACAGTTGAAAGGAAGAATCAATGTTAACATTAAAGAAAGATGAAGCCTTCCACACTGTGACAGAATATTCAATGCTACAGTGACCCCTTCAAGCTGGCCTTCAATCAGCTATAACTTGCCTAAAACATAACCATAAGAGCTCTGACAAAAACCTGCCCATTTCACAGACCTATATTTACCCTCCCTACAATGCAAACAAATATATGTAAAGCAAAAAAACCCCAAATGTTTAAAATAAAAGGTGCTGAATTCTAGCCTCACAAGCACTTGCTGCAACAGTATTCCGTGCAGAAACTGGAATTTAGTGCAATTGCTGCTTCTGTCCGGATGCTCAGAAATAAGATTTCTCTTTCAAATGGTAACAATGCTACAACTTTCAATCCTGCTCACAGACGGTGCCACAGAACGTACATGCTAATAAGAAAAACATCACTCGTCATTTCTCCCAAATTTTCAAATGTTACTTTACTGTGCAGTGCAATATACCATTCAAGTTCATTCTCTCCTCCTTTTCCTCCACCACCCAAACACAAACTGAAGTCTGTCACAAATTACTATCTCCTTGTAAGTCAAAAATACACTCTTGAGCAGACATCTGGTGAAAATGCAGCAGCATATGCTGTGCATGGCTTTACATAATGTTATGGTGGTCCTGCAGGGAATTATAATGGCACATACATTCTTCAGTTAATTAATTTCTAAAAATGAAGAATTAATTATTTCAAACCTGTTAATAAAGAAGTCCAGACACTTCTGTAAAGTTTTAAAATAAAAAAATAGCTTCTAGTCTGTTATGGATCTTATTATACCAAATAAATCACCATGTAAAAATCTCAGGGATTCATTCGTTACTCAGGTTAATTTCAACTGCATGTCAGATTTTCTCTATCCAGAATAGAGTTTTCCTTCGAATACTCAGCTCTGTAGTTAGAGGGCTCCACCCATGCCCTCACATACATGAATTCTACATAAAGCATTACATGAGTGCATCTACAAGTATGTGATATCAACGTAAAGAGGGCAGCAATAAGCTTTCAAAAAAATTCACAGATAGTTTTATTTTGGAGAATATATTTCTGTCCTTATGCTTTTCAGAACATGCTGACTCACATGTACAGTTGTGGTCAACAGAACAGCATCTCTTTCACAGGTGGCAATTCCCTCTGTGTTTGTGAAGGAAGTAGAGAAGACCTGACTTCACATGAAAACAAAAGCTGCAGAATTCAGATATAAACGCTAACTAACAAGGCTTTCTGGAGGTCTGGTAACCACAGTTAGTGCTTTGAATAGCTGTGCTAGCAGAGAAGAGTTTGGCAAAATCCCAGATGGGGGACAAACGCCTGAAGCAAGTTAGCTTCTGCTACAGGAAGCATCCGGAAATACACTGAATGTTCGAAGTCTGTATCGTTCAAAACATAATTTAATCAATTTACCAAAGCCATTAGAACATTTCCCTCCGGGTGAAAGGCAAAGGCACAAAAAAGCATCTCATCTTGGCTCATTTCTATAAAGTGTGGCCAGACATACTCTAATCAAGAGGCCAGACAAAAATGAGCATGATGCTGCAATTAAGTTTTCCTTGTTGCTCTAGTAAGAGAATTTAAGATATGTTTTTTATTTTACGTATACACTGTTAGTTGGTGCATGTAGCCATATTTTGACAGCTTTCTCTGCACCATCTTTCTGGATCTCAGTGGTCTTATTAGAATTAAGTCACCCAGACTCTCTCTGCAATGCTGTCAATACAACAGTTATATAAACCTGCTTGCGTTGTATTTGTTGTGTTCAAAAACCAGGAGGCCGTTAGCTGATCTTGCTACTGCAGACAGTTGTGAAATAATATTCATATTCCACAGGCTCAACCAACAGGCATATCAGCATTGCCATTCATAACCAAATGCAAGCTCCTCCTCATCAGCAGCAAAAGCACCAGCTTCAGCGGAGCTGGCCTGCTCAGCAATCACTGCAGGCTCACGCTGCCTGGCTCAGGCTCTGTAGCTGCCTCCACAGCACAGAAGTCAGGACAGGACTGAGACACTCACCTACGCAGCAAAGTCTGTACTGAGCTATTCACTGAGATAGCTACATAGCTAGTGATAAGCAGTTCAGCTCAAATGAGTGAAGATGCCTATGTTTAGGCTATATGGCTGTATCTACATTATGGTTGTATCTACAGCTGAAGTGTAACATACCAGGTATACACCCTGAAATTTATATACAGCTCTTGGCAACTGTTCCTAAAAAGTTGTAAATCTAAAGCCCTGTAAGTAGCAAGCAATCTCATAAAAGTGAAAGTTTGCTGGGGGAAACACCCTCTTCACTTAGTCTTCTGATTCTATTTAAATGGTTGTCCTGGTTTTGGCTGGGTTAGCATTAATTTTCTTCCTAGTAGCTGGCATAGTGCTGTGTTTTGGATTTAGTATGAGAAGAATGCTGATAACACACTGTCATTTGCCCATATGACAGAATTTAAAATCAGGTGACATACTATGCGTTTTGCCTATGTCGTGGTTTAGCCCCAGTCGGCAACTAAGCACCACGCAGCCGCTCGCTCCCCCTCCCCCTCCCCCCGGTGGGATGGGGGAGAGAATCAGAAGGGCAAGAGTAAGAAAACCCACAGGTTGAGATAAGAACAGTTTAATAATTGAAATAATAAAATAATAATAATAATAATAATAATAATAATAATAATAATAATAATTGCAATGAAAAGGAGAACGAGAGAGACAAACAAAACCCAGGGAAAAGAAAACAAGTGATGCAACCGCTCACCACCCGCCGACCGACACCCAGCCAGTCCCCGAGCAGTGATCGCTGCCCCCCGGCCAACTCCCCTCGGTTTATATACTGAGCATGACGTCATACGGTATGGAATAGCCCTTTGGCCAGTTTGGATCAACTATCTTGGCTGTGCCCCCTCCCAACTTCTTGTGCACCTGGCAGAGCATGGGAAGCTGAAAAAGAAAGTCCTTGACTAGCATAAGCACTACTTAGCAACAACTAAAACATCAGTGTGTTATCAGCATTCTTCTCATCCTAAATCCAAAACACAGCACTATGCCAGCTACTAGGAAGAAAAGTAACTCTAACCCAGCTGAAACCAGGACAGCTTAAGTTGTATTGTTGTAGAAAAGTAAAAGTCTATCAATATTTACTTTGGAAAATGTTTTCCCTCAAATCTCTCTGCCCGGCTGGCAAGAAAGCATTGTATAATCACTGTCAGAATGATGAAGTAAGGTACCTTCTCTTTCACAGACAAATTTTCATTGAAATCATCCTGCTGCAATGTGGGGAAACAGCACAGCAGCTTTGTGTAAAGCCTCCCCTGAACAAAAGGTTTAAGCATCGTTAAGTGCTTTGCCTTATCCTAAGATGAAGAGAGTATTCTGGATGTACAAATATACATATGGATAAACAAGACAGGGATTTTTTTTTAGGGCATGAAATACCAAGAAGATTATTATTAGCAGTATTGTTTATCTGTGTTTTTCCAATATAGTTTGTTTCAGAGTTGCTCTTGATTTACAGATGAATA
The DNA here is from genome assembly GCA_013401315.1 of Balaeniceps rex. Taxonomy (NCBI): domain Eukaryota; kingdom Metazoa; phylum Chordata; class Aves; order Pelecaniformes; family Balaenicipitidae; genus Balaeniceps; species Balaeniceps rex. The sequence goes on from VYZW01036245.1 coordinate 46,207, forward strand.
ATGAAACAGTTGTGCATCTTCATCTTACCGAAGGGAAAGAATACAAAATGAAGGGAGAAACATTGGTGAATGAGACAAAAAGACAGTAAATGTATTCAGTGATGTCCAACACTTGCATAAAACTTTGTAGCTCCATTGAAACTGAAATGGCTGTTATCAAACACCAGCTAAGTATCTCAACTGATGAGATACAGAACAACAGTGTTATTTTGTTCATATTTGCTAAATCACAGAAAAAGTGAATTTAAGAAGGTTAATAAACACATCACATTTTAATTATTTTGTTTCTTCTATGTGTAGTAAAAGCTAATATATATTTTACTGTATGTTCAAACTCAGATTTTACTTTCATTATATTAAAGTACCCAGTAAGAAAATGTAAAATCTACATTAATGCCTTAAATGCAAGTGCATTTTGTAGAAGAATTTATAAATATTAACAAGATAAAATTTACAAATGCAAAAGACACCATTTGCAGCTATAAATGTTTAATTCTGAGGGAATGGGAATAACATTTTCATATTCATGCAAGTCATAAGCTATATTAAAAGAATACTTATGTACAAAGTGTTAAAATAACAGGACAAATCAGTATTGATCTGAGGTGATTCTAAGTCTTTTCTGCTATCCTTCTAGAGCCAGTTCAATATATGACTTTTAGGTCCAAAATATCTGTTTGGTATTGGTAGGAATATGGAAAATGGAAGCCCATATGATAAGATAAGTTTTATTAAGCCTTCCCTGGCAGAGTTCATCAATATTACTGCTAATACTAAGTGCTAGGCTTTATAAAACACCTTTCATGAACAGACAATGAAAGACAAAGTTTATCAAGGTCCTCCTTCAACAACCAATCTGGATGAAGGGTCACAGTACTCATTGTTTTGTACATAAGCAATGGACCGACATCTTCAGAAATTAGTTTAAAACCACAAATTAGGCTTCTGCTTTTTTTTTTTTTTTTTTTTTTAAAAAAATTGAGCAGTCGCTTTAGAAACCAAGTCAGGGTTCAGAGCTTCTGGAAGAAGACTGAAATCTAATTCCAGGACTGAGGGTGGGGATTTCAAAGGCACATTGGCAGTGCCTGCTTCTCACAGTATACCAAAAGGCGATGAAAGCCACTCATGCAAATATGTGCCTATTAACGCTGTCAATACAGGGCTTTGCTTTTGAAAATCTCAGCCATGGTGCCTAAGTTTAGATGACTTGCGGGGGGGGCAAATAGTTTCAGTAGCTGAACTTTTCCCATAGACAAAACAAAACATTATCATATTTACAACCTTTCCACTCTAGAGACTCCCTGGCTAGAGTAGCAGGTGAAACTAAAGCTTTACAGTGGTGCTTGCATTTTTCCATCCCTGAACTAGAAACTTGAGCGCTCCTGTTCCTTCCAGGCCAATGAAGGCCAAGACTACAACTCTCTCCTGAGGTGGTGATCTGGAAATAATCTGACTAGTTTGCTTTCTCACTTCTAGGATCACCAAAACATTTGGGAAAAAGATGAAGGGAAAACAAGAAAACTCCCCAGGATCAGATTTCTAAATAGCTCACAAACTCACCTGGAACACTCTTTCTCCTGCACACAGTTACTGTAATTATGCACTCAAATTTGAGAAATGTATACATGTTTTTCTGTTTGGTTACTTTATTTACGTATACAGCACCCAAGTCCCCCAATTACACATATATGCTACCAAATTCATACAAAGAGAAATAGGACCATAAACATTCAGGATGAGCCATAACATGCTTGCCTTTATGCTCACTGCAGCTCAAAGAGCACTAACCATAGAAGGGCTGTCTCACACAGAATAAACCAAGGAAACTAACTCACAGGATTATATTATTAATCTCATTTTGACTTCTAAGATCCAATGAAAGATATTAACTTAACAGGAATAAAGAATCTGTCAGTCATAAACAGAATTTCCCTGTCTGTATACTGTACAAAACATAATTCTGCACTATCCTGCCACAGGCCGATGCAGAGCAGCATCAGTGAAGCAATCATGGATTGGGAGAAACATCCCTTTGGTGATGAACAGGTATAGGTGAGGCAGATTGTCAGGTTAGTGGTCACTCAAAGTTAACATTTTAAATGGCTAAATGTAAAGGTATGCCATAAAATACTAAAAATGTGACTCCTTAAGAAGAATACTTCTGTAATTGCAGGGATAACTGAAGTAATTTACAATCACCTTACAAGGACTATTTATTTCTTCATTCTAACTAGCATGAGGTATGTTTTTTTTTTTTTCCGTAGCATCTGTCACTTAACATATAAGTTAAGAAATAATGGCACGGAAAGAAGAATGCAGCATAAAAGGAAGAGTCAACACACAAAGCAAGCATCATAAAAAGCAAAGCATTTAAGATGAAACGGGACTAAAGAAAATTCTTCCATATAATCAAACTGCCATTCTCTGCCTAGGCCAACTCCTGCATCATCAGCAGTAAACACCTGCTGATTTGACAGATAATCATACCGTCATATTACCTTCATCAACAAATTCTCTTCAGATATTTTCCAAACCAGTAAATAAACATCATAACAACCTAATTCTCAGGTATAAATATGCAGGCAAACGGAAGATGAACTGTATATTGTGCTATTAATCTCTTTAAGTACAATTTACAGTTCATTGCCTTTCACAGTGGGGGGAAAAAAAAATCCCCCACAACCAGCTCCATGCTAGCTTCCCCAAGCTTTAATTGCTTACTCAAACTGGGATCAGAGGCTAATGAGAATCTCAAACATTACATTCAACAATAGCAGCTCAGCAGAAGTGTTCAGTTTTTGTATTTATCTTTGCTGCAGACCAAGAGTTACAGGGAGTGAAAGTCTTATGTCTTCTGTTTCTCATTAAATGTTGGTGTGCCATTGTAATTACAAAATAACATCAGAGAGGCCTTGCAGCTTAGACTTCTTATTTCAAAAACAAAAGAATTGAAATAGGTGGGAATGGCGTTTTAACAAATATATTCATTGTAGAATATTAAGACTGTATGCACGAGATGATGCATTATTCATGCCCCAGAATACAGTTGGCTATTTTGCTCTAGTCTTTTCATCACACCACAAAATGCCGTAGCATTTACTCTGGAGCCTAAAAACTGCTGGAGCTATGTGGAGCCTTCTTGGCCCTGAATTGCTCATGGTGTTATACTTAAATCTTTACAGAGTGAATAACCCTTTATTGATTAAATTCCTTTAAAAAATAGTATTTTAGTCCCTGAATTTTGTGTGTGTACATATCATTTTGCAGACATGCATAATATGCTTTTTTTTTTTTTTCCCTCTTGCTCTCAAACCCCAAGGGTGGGCAAATGAGACAGTAGTGCAGGGTGGGACACAACAGTATTTTTAAATTATGCTACAACTGACTTGAAAGCAGCATGTGAAATAGTGTTCTTACAACAGCTGAAAGGTCTCCTTTAATGAATTCCAAAGGAAAAACATTTACTTCTGAATTTTCACTTAAGCAGGTGCCCAAAATGCTGCTGTGCACACTGTAAACAGTTATGTCCTATGAATGATAATAGAGAGATAGAAATAATTTACAAGATAACCAAGCTCCACAATTTGTGTTGTATATCTTCCTGTTTAAGGCCACACACTGCAGGGGACTAATTTGCTATTTTTAGAAATTTACTTATGCTAACATATTCCATTTTACCCCATGTGTATATACACAAGTATCTTCCAGCTCTCAACAGCTCTTCACCTGTATCAACTGTTCTTCTTCCATAGGCTATAATACTGTCATTACTCCAGGTCACATTTATTTTCAGGTCAAGTTTCCTATGGTAATAAGTACATCCTACTTTCTGTAGCAGATTTACATTGGTAATCTGCTTCTGTTACCTCCAAAACAAGCTGTAAAAATGCATTTAAAAGCCCTCACTTCAAATTTATTTACACAGTGTGGACATATAGACTGGAATAAAAACTGGGCAAGTTCTCTTCCCACTTACTTTCTAGAAGGAACAATAAAACTGCCCAGTCCCCTGCATGATGCTACTTAGTTTTCTTGGTGATATTCTGTCCAGGATGTACTCCTGATTTTACAGTCCAGCATAGTAAGGACCAGATGGTTTTGGATATGGGCATTGCCACATGTCAACCCATTCAGAAAAGAGCCAATACAAGTAAACCCGAAATCTCTTCTATTCTTTGCCCTTACCCTCCATCCCTCCTCCATCAAATAAACTCTGTGGGAGCCAACTCATGATGTAGGGGAAGAAAGGTTACATCTCTGCTTTGAAAGCCTTTCTTGGGCTTCCTCTCTTCTCTATACCTGCTCTGTATTTTACTACGCCAAGAAAGGGGGAAGAGGGAGAATTCAGCCACCTGTCATGAGCTAAGGTATCAGCCTCTGAAAGACAGTGGCCATTTCATTCGCACACTGATGGAGTACTTCGCTCTCAACAGCAGCGATAGTGCCTCAGCAACATGAGACAGCTATTCCATGTTTGTATAGCTGCAAGAATTCAGGCTCCTCCATGGGGAAAGCAGCTGCAGAAGTTTATCTCCACCCAACAGAGCCTACAATAATTTTAGGAATCAGGAACAAAAACTTGAACCCCTTCTGCCTTGAAGTCATGACCCAAACAATCAGACTCATATGAATTGGAAGATGTAGAGCTCTGGTGGCTGGGTGTCCAAAGCAAACCCAAACACATACTAAATCCACTGTGGCACACTCCAAGCCTAACACGTGGGTGATTATGCATCACTTTATTTAACCTGACTAAAGAGGCTGTCTACAATGCTGGGCTGTTAGAGCAGCTTTTCAAAGGTATTTTGAAAGGACTCCTCCAAGCCAGGAGGAGTCTTCCGGTCTCCAGTTCAGTCTTCCTGAACTTGTTATGCAACAGGCCTACAAATAGTTCATTCAGCGCAGTCCTGAGGATTAGACTTGTTCAGTTGG
>VYZW01036248.1:628-17201 GCA_013401315.1 Balaeniceps rex
TTTTTAGGACAGAAGAATTTGAGGAAGATGAGGGAGACAGCCATCCTACAAACGTGCCAATAGTCTCACAGCACATCAGAGTGGGAATAAAGTTGAGAACATGAATAGCTTGACACCTTCAAACACAAGAGAAGCTGTCTTAAGAAAGAAGAGAGGAATTCATTTAAACAATAGTTGGGCAACTTGGCAGCAGTGCCCATGGCATAAAGTCAGCTGAACTATACCAAAGCCAGCATCAGAACTGGCATACGTGATCAAATCAGTGCACCGTTTAATTTAACAACATGACAAGGGCTGCAACCCACCTATCCTCAAATTATCTTGCGAGAACCCCGGAAAGTTTAGAGAGTAACCTGGATTCACAAACTTGCACCCTAATGTAGAAAAGCTATATATTTTAACAGATGACAACCAATTACTTACTTTAGATTTTTTTTCCCCCCACCTAAAACTCTACAGAAACAGTAACATCCTTCCCTAGGTATTTTTTTTTTTGGAAAATATCAAGAAAAGGTGGTTTCTGTCTGTTATGATTAAGTAATGCCCACCTCTATACCTATGAGGAACTTGCACATGAACATTTTAAAAAAGCTTCCTTTTATGTTAAATATTGATAACCCCAATNGTAACAACAGTTCTGCAGGAGGCTGTCTCTTCCCAGTGATTTCAATTTCTGCCTTGTACAATTGGAAAAGATGATCTGGCCTTGATGACTTCTTAATGTCTATTTAATTGTAATGATATTCATTAACCATTATTAAATTGGCTAATTCAATCTTAGAGCTCAAAACAAAATAATTGCATTCCACTTTAATTGCTTGAAGATTAATAAGAAAGAATCTAGAAAGATATTGTTACATTTTTTTTAGCACATCATACATTAAAATACTCTTCGTAAGTTGTTCCAGTAATTATGTAAGTTGTAAGACTGAAGATGAGAATGGCTGGTGTTCTCTCATCTGAACCTTCTGTAACTATCAGGTTTGCAGAAATCACCCTTCAATAAATGCTCTCCTCAGGTTTTATAGCAGTCTAGATATAGACAAAAAGGAAAGTCCTCACCCCACCATGCACTAATTTTCATTAGTAGATCCACATCTACCTAGAGACAAATACCTAGAGGCTGTAGTTCTTGAGTGAAAAGACAAGGATTAGGAAAAAGAAGCACACCATAAATTCAAGAGACAGAAGTCAAGTGCAAGAATACTGAGGGAAAGGGGTGACTGAAGCATGTTTTGTTGGTTCAGCAAAGGAAGACACCTTTTCAAATGCATAGCAAGAAGCAAAAAGTCAGTTGAATTAGCCTTTGAATTTGAACAATTTTAACCTGTTTTCTAAGAAAGCAATGGCTTATGTCCTCATGTTACCCCTCTGCAAGTACCCCTCTAGTAGCTTTTGAGCTCATAGACCAATTTCACTCAAATCTGATGGAAGAACAGAGGACTTCAAGACATGAACTTCCCTGAAAGCTTCAGGAAAATCTGACCTTGATAGTGCAAAGAGATCCAAATACATATGCTGAAGGAAAGACAGCAATAACTTGTCCCTTTAGCCATTCTTGGAGTGAATTACACAAGCACAAGTGTAGTGACCCACGAGCCAGCATCTACATAGCTCTGAACAAAGTTTAGCACATTCTGTCACTTGCCCATCTGGAAAGTGAGGACATCGTAGGCATGTTCTGAGGTGGTAGAAGATGCTGGGCACAAAACAAGACGAAATCAGTCTTCATTAGACCCATTGCTCATGGAAAAAATCATTGTGAACATTTTGCGAGCATTTTTTCTTACTTCCAATATTATTTCTTCCCATATTGCTGTGGGGCAAATTAAAAAACAATACTCAAAACTTTGCTGCACCTTTGAAGTAGTTTAAATAGACATTAGGGTATCTTAACTCAAAGTTTTCATTTATACTAATCATAAAATGGTAGAAATCAAGAGACTTAGGAAAAGCAGGAAATGGAACAGCAGACTAACAGATTTCAGGAGAGCACAACTGTGCTCAGAAATAGCAGGCAACTCTATAGGAAGCAATGTTAAAGCTAAAAGGAGTTAGAAAAAAACCCAGCCATCTCTTAAGAAAATAGTGTTCAGGGCAAAAGGACAAACCACTCTACTACTACTAAGCAGTATGCAGGTCTCGGCTGAAGTACTCCATCCAGCTTTGGGCAATGCTTTTTGAGAAAGAAGAGGTGAACCAACTGGAGAGAGCTGGGAAGAGAAGCATAAAATCTGTTCAACAAAGTTATGAGGAAAGAATGAAAGCATTTGAATTGTCTAGTCTAAAGAGAAGAGAAAACCCTAATGACTGGCAGCCTAAGAATCTTCAAACATGTAAAAGGTAACTGCAAGAGGAAGAGCATAATCTATGCTCTAGAAAGCATCAACATGCTTAAATCAGAGCCAAGTTGATTTAAATCAGACATTAGAAAGAACTTTCTACTGATAAAAGCAGTTAAACATGAAGCTAGAGCAATGGAGGCATTTAAGAGGGGTATAAAGAAACCTCTGTCAAAGCTGATATTGTCTAGCAAAAGATATCAGAAAGCAGCGCTGTCAGTCCCTTAATAAAATCCCAAAATAGGGTGGCACAGCTTATGGGCTAAGATGCTCCAGAATAGCCTTCAAGATATTCTAGCATAAAACTGGCCCTGGATAAAACTGAGTCTGCCACGTTGTACAGAAATGGACTAGAAGACATGTCAAAATACTTTTAAGCCTTATTACCTATTTTCCCATTTACCTTATGTTCAGAAACATCACCATGATATGAAATGTGGAACAGAAAAGACTGAGCACTCCGAAAATAGCTGATACACGTTTTGCACAGAGTGAAATGCCAGCAGATAGAGAGAACCTCTAAACCATGGATGCTGGAAGAAGGAAGCAGGTACATAGAGTTTCTGTTTAAACTTAAAATAAAATTAACATGACTCTGGCATTTGGCAACTGTCCGTATTTGGAGAACTTAAAGCTGTTCAGCACACTTTACAAATCAGTGAACAGAGTTCTGGCTAACAAAGACTGTATAGACATTTTTTTTTCCTTTTCCGGCCCCTGTTATCTCCGTCTCATTAACATCTTTACGTAGCACCATTCTAGTATACCAATCCTCTGAGAGGTATGATACTGTTCCTCTGGCTTTTCCATTAGGATAACACTTCTGTTCACACATCTGTGCCTGTGCTCCTAAATTTGGGAAGTACCGAGACAGACCAACAGTAGCTGGCAAAGCAAAGACAAGGCAGGACCATCTAGAAGGGTTGTGCTGAAGCTCTGATCAACATACACTCTCCTGAGCTACCTGACACATTTCAGGAGTGACAGAAGATGCCAATACACCAATCTTATTTCTCAAATATGACCATTGTCAATGAAACCCAAAAGGAAGGCGCTCTCTCTCTCAAAAAGGAACATAGTTTTAAAGCCCATTAAAATGCAAAGATTTTAAAGTACTAGTAAAACAAATAGTCTCATATTGCTGAAAAAAATAGTTGTTGTTTAAAGTTATACACGATAAGCAGGTCACAGTAAAACTTCACATAGAAGATGGACCTTTTTCAGAAGACCTCATGTTTCACCTCTACCCTTCCACATTGAAAAAAAAAAAAAGAAAGAAAAAATTACAAACCTGAACATAAGATTAATGTTGTGCCCTTCTATAATGGCTGATTATATACAAATGGCTGAATATATACAAATATATTTGTGGAATGAGGCAAATAACGAGCAATGACAAAAGGTGCAGGTGTCTCTCTCAACTGCAGTGGAGAGAAGTCTCAAATTTGTTCTGACAACTTTAGTTCATCCATTAACTACTCTGAGAGGGTGAACTACATACTTACATCCTACCATCTAGCAGAGAAAAACATCATTTACTTCTGAGGAATATCCACATGTGCAAAGTAATATGTAGCATGTCCCATGGTACAAATCAGTTGATAAAGAATTAACAAAGCTCAGTTACAGCGGGGGAAAAAATAAACCACCTGACGTCTCATGCACATAAACTCCTCACAAAATCTGTCTAAGGAGACGCTCCTGTAGGTAAATCTTTAGATGTTTCAGACATAATGCTTCACAGTGAATTCTGAAACAATACGAGTATACTCTGATGACTTCTTGTTTTACATGCTTTCCCATTCCACAGGGAAGGAAGCTCTGCACTCCCCTCATTCTCATATAGGAAATTAATCATCCTAAACTGACTTAAGAAATTTTATGTGCCCATCCTGACAGCTCTCTTATGGACTAATGGAACAACTTTAGCCTGTGTAAAAAAATCAGTTGATACAAAACCAAGAATAACAAGAGGGACATGCACAATAATCATCATAATTCAAGAATATTCCCCTTTGGGGACCAAATTCATATCAGATAGTATGGTTGTCTCTCCCCACCCCCCTTTTTTTCTTCATTTTCATGCATCAAAGCTAATCTCTTAGAGCATAGCAGCTGCTGGAAGATAAAAAGCATAGTAAAGCATTATTTGCAGTTCCTACATCTTAATTTTTTTTTCTGCATTCTGTTCAGGAGGAAGAAAGTGCAAGCTCTTAGAACAAAACTCAGGTAGAGCTGCTCAACAGCAGGGACTCATGAGGCAGAATCCAGGGTCTATCAGTGGGGGAATATGGCTAAGGCACTGCGAGCTCCAAAGAAAGCACAACTCAGTACTCAAGAAACACAGCTATGGGCACCAGCACAAGGCCCTAGAGAAACTTCTAAAAAAGATGAATTTTGCTTCCAGAAAAACAGAACTGTCAGCTGCAAAGGCTAAACTATGTAATTAGCTTGAGTTACCAGTTTAAATAATCGCTTGAACTATGGAAGGACGTGATGTTTCCAATGATGTCTCTTGCTCTTCTCTTTAACCAGCAGTGCTTCCACTCCAGGCTGGCAGATCAGACATAATGCCCTCCGCTGTCAAGCTACACTCCTTATTTTGAAGTAAGTCAGTCCATGTGGCAGGGGATTCCTCTAATGCCCGAAGGCAAGGTCTTGCCTCAGTGACATGCAGGAGCTCCTGGCTCGCAGCTGGTGCAGGAGCTGGCAAGTTTGCCAACCGCTTCCTGATGCTGAGTTTTACGAAAGCAAGATACCTTGGCAGTACCTTCCCTCTGCAAGAGGTAGCGGCTCTGGAATCGGACTCAGCTCAATCAGAGCAGTGGTCTGGCTTGAGTCCCTCCTACATCCACACAGAAAGAGATGGCAGTTCATATCCCCATCCAGTTCTAGAGTCTAATCCCCGAAGCGTACGATGAGCTTTAAGTCAATTTAAAAGAGAAATAAATGAGAGGTTTCTCTTTTTGGATGAAAGGAGGGTTAAGGCAGTTCAGACTAAGCTAAGTGCTCAGTATAGCCACGTCCATTGGAGCTGTTGTGTGGAAATGATATAGAAATGTACAGTGAAAGGCACTGGCTTCCCTGAGGGACCTTGAAAGGTACCAACAAAAAGTTATGCCCATTTCAGAAGAGTCGGAGAAAAGCATGCAGAGAGATTACATCACTTCATGTCAAATACTCTAAAACATAAATTCTGTGTTCAGGTAGTTTACTTACAGGTTTGCCTTACCAAATGCATTGCTGCTTCATTCTCACAGAATCACTATAAGCCAAAGCATGGGGGTAAAATCCAGTATCCTCTTATTTGTTAACGAACAAAACAGATTAGAAGGTTTTTTGGAAAGAAAAAACACCGAACAAAGGAAGAGTATCCAAACTGGGATTCTACCATAGACACATTGCCCAAAAAGGTAGGCTTGGCTAGATCTATCCACTGTACGCCAAAATTGCTTGGGGACAGCCAAGTAGTAAGATTGGGTCCTACACTATGCCTAGAGAACTGAAAATGCAACTGTCAGACAGTACAGTGGTAAGTGAAGATATACAGGAAGGTATAGAAAATAAAAATATAATTATGCTTAAGTTCAGATCATCACTTATGTCTTGACTGGAATGGAATGTCAAATCTTTAAAGTACCCTCACTCAGGTGCATCACACCCTGTAGATTTTTTGCATTAAAACAAAACATAACCTCTGGGGGAGTAAATTCATGCCAAGAATGGAAAATATTTGACACGGGCATTCCTGTGCTGCCAGGAGAAAGGATCACAGACCACAGAATTTGAAAAGATTTTTATTTTCTGTGGGAGCCATTCCAAAAATCTGACCGCTTAGTTTGCAAAGCAGAGCTGAATTATTTTGGAATTCCATATATGTCCCTGTGTCTCTGTAGTGAACGAGAGCTAAGTGTTACCAACTTTTTCCTGTGTTACAAACCTCGGCAGAATAGTGTGGAAGGCTTGCATTCCTACACAAAAAACTGCAATTCTATCCTCATTTTCTAAGATCCATCTCAATACCACACAGCCCTCAAATCTGCTTCTGGTATCTTAAGAGACGTACTGCAGAGGAGATCACGTTTCCCCAGCAATACTACAGCCCAATTTTGGATTTGGAAAGAAAATTGTAAAATCTAAGTATGTTCTTGAAGAATGTATGACAAAATGGATTAAAGCACTCTCACTAGCCAGACGAACAGAACAAGGGTGTTGCAAACAGTTACAAAAAAGGCTATGCTAGAATTCTCCTGATGGGAGTATGGTAAAAAGCTGGCAGTGGCAGCCACGGCAAGCACTAATGCTTTTGTTTTAACTAAACGTTCAGTCAACACTAAGGTATTTCATTTCAGAGTACTACATGTTAGTCAATACACATGCTGGCTGTGAAATAATTCATGTTTTTGTCGCTATCCGCTTGCCAGTCCTATTTCTTTGCTATTTGCAAAAAGAGAAAGGAAAAAAAAAATCAACTCCCTTCCTTTGAGATTGCAGCTGCTTACAGATCTACATCTTCCCCTCCTTGCACCATTCCTTCCCCTCGGTTCCTTGCCTTCATCCTGGCTGACATCACCTGACATCACACAGACTCAACCCATCCACCTTTCACCTCCTCTTGGCTTTCCCTCTCTAGCCTCTGGCTACGCCAGCACCCCCAGCGAGCTCGGCACTCCCCTGACATAGTTCTCACAGTGCATTTTGCTCCCTCGGGCAGCTCCGCCTCACTCCACCCGAGCACTATAACCACTACCACACTACTGAACAAACTCGCTCCTTGGGACAACCAAGCAAGCCAGACTCTCCAGTTTAACCACTGCTTTATCTCACTGCCCCATTTCCACCCTGACTGGCCAATTGTCACTTGTGAGAGAGCTCTTTGTCCCTTCTGTTGACTAATACAGATTTTACTGACCTTGACTTGAAAGTGAGAAGGAGTTACAAAAGTTCAACTATGATTCCTTGTCCCTGATATTGCCACTTGAATAATTAGAAATTGTGTCAGGCAGGTATGTCTTATTCACAAGTATGCTTTTCTCATAACAGATGTGAAAGTGGGACCTAAACCAAACTGTTTATTTATAATTGCAACCTGCTTGGCTTATGACATACATGGTTTTGTATCTAGCTGATGAGTAATCTGAATATGCGAAACTAATCAATATTAGATAAATTAGATCTATGCAGCTCAAGAATTAATTTTCCTATTCCAAAAGTGACCAGTATCCATACATAAGGACCTATTTCTGGCAGCTTTACAGACATCCTTCCCTTCCAGTGTCTTGCACGTGTGTGCAGTTTTGATTTTTTTTTTTTTCAATTTAATTCTCTTTTCAAAACACAGAATGTTTCAAAGTCCTGGCAATGTTCTTACCTACTCAATTGTTAAAACAGTGTTGTTTATGAGCTCTGCTAAATCTTACATGTTGAACAATATGGGCTGGAAAAGAACCCCCAAATCACAAACTACTGTTCAGTTTTGCAATGATCTGCCAGAACATGTGAACAGATAAAGCACAGGTGTGTCTGCTTGTTTTAACCACGGCTAAATGAGGCTAATAAAGAAATGAGACTCCAGCAGTTGTTTCAAGTGAAGACAAAAGTTCTTTGTCCAAGAGCATAGAAAGTAATACTGGTTCATTTGCCTCTACCACGAGTTTCAAGAAATTGTGTGAGAAGATTTATCATCAGACTCGGTAACTCTGTTGGTCATCATGTCATAGGTAAAGCTGTTTCCTGTTCCAAGAAGGTATAGTTGGCAAATATGATTGCCTACACGTGATCGATGCCCATCTCTCATACCTCTGCTGAAATATTGCATTGCAAACCCTGTGTGAGTCCTGTGGGAAATGGCTGGTTTTTTGGCCACACAGCTAAGTGGGCATGTAGCACAGCCAAGAATGCAGCACACTGTGCAACAGTGACTAAACGTAGCCTTGAAATGTTAGCCATAAGCCAGGAAGATGTATGGGGCTGGAAAAAAGGAAGATAGGAGTAAGCAACAGACAGTGAAGTCCGAAAACAAATTATTGTCGCTCAACCATGGTGGTTACTTACTGAGAAGTGTCAGGGTGCAGAGATATTTTGATTAGCTTCCCCAGCAAAACATCACTCAAAATAACAAGAAAACTCAAGAACCCTCAAACTGTCCTCTGCCAGTCTTTTAGACTTTTTTTAGGCAGATGCCTTTCTTGGATATCTGGTTAAAAGCTCTTTAACAGGCTTTCCACACTATTCAAGTTATTCTATGGGTAGCCCTGAAAAATAAAATATTCTAATTATGATCACCTAAATCTCAAGGAAGAAGTAGTCAAAGCTCTCTCAAATGCCTAACCATCAACCTTCAGCCCAAGCTTACGGAAACTACCTGTCACAGAGTGAGAGGTCTGCACCCGTTCCATTTCTGTCTTTATGCTGATGTCCTGAAATACAGCTCCCACTAGAATGCTGAGTAGGTGAGATACTTGATCAACAGGAGGTGAACTGACATCATGCAGCCTTTGTGAAATGGGTAAACACCAGCCAGATGAAAATCGTGACTTTTAATCTGCTCAGCTTTCAACCAATCTCCTCTAAAGATGAAGAACTGATGCATGACTGAATTAGAATTGAATTACTGCAAAACAGTAAGTATAACATTTAACCTGAACTCGAGTTTCATCTGTAGATAGACTAGTGAAGGGGAAATGTCCCATGAGAAATGAGACCAAGATACACTTTTCTATCCTGACTTACTAGCAGCAACTAGAACAGGAGATAGGTCAACTGCTTTACACAATACCGATAACAAATCACTGACATTTGAAAAAGTGGGAAGACTTTGATGAAAACCCCTGTGAATGAAGGTACACTTAATAGACATTGCTCCTATGTGTACCATGTATTTTACAAGAAGAGGACAGAAAATAAAGTCTTTACCTCAGAAATTTTATAGACAAGATAAATTCCAGAGAAATGCAATGATAAGATATGCACCACGCAGAAAGGAGTTAGAGCAGAAGTAAACAGAGCACTGTGAACTCTGGGAATAATGAATTCTGGGTTTCTACATGTGTCTCATGTTGACTGACTTTGGTGTCAAATAAAGCAGCCCATTGACAAAACCTTCCTCCTTATTTGGGACATAGATCAAATCTCCTTTGTACTGCAGATGCTCCAGGGTACTGGAGGAATGAGTTCACACTGCAGCTTCTCTTTCAACAGGGAATGTGCAGGGCCTTTCTCCTGTGCCCAACTGCCTACTTGAAGGAAAGAGTGGATTATATGCCTTTCTCAAATCTGACTGAAAATGGCTGACTAGTTCACAAGTTAAGGAGTTGACAGACAGAATCACTAAATAAGTCTTGTTTCTATAGGAAACGAGGCCAAAACCAACCAATATTGTATAATGCTACTATGCTGAGAGAACAAACTATGTAAGCAGGTTTTTTTCCCCCCTCATACAACCACATACATTTTTGACACCTATAAAGTGTTCAGCAGGAAATAAAAATAAGCATGCCTACCTGATGTTTTAAGAATCTGCATAACTTGTCATTGAATGAAATTTTGTTTCCTGTAAATGTTAACATCTTTATAACAAAATCACAGGATTACAACGCTTTGTTTCTCATCAGGTACGTACCGAAACAGTCAAAAAAGCCAAGCCTCTGATAATAATAGTGACAAAATCAAATAAAATTTATGTCAAATAAATAAAATTTTAAATGGTTTGCTTCACTTACATAAACCTACGTAATTCTCAGACCACATGCAGGAAGTTTTCAAAAGTTCTCAAGCTATACTGAATCACAGATATAAAAACCTACTAGTAGTACCTTATCTCTGCAAATTTTAAAATATTTTTCACCTATTGATGGGTAAAGCTGATACTTACCTTCTGATTTACTTGATTTAATTATGCTGCGCTGAACGCATAAAGAAGTTCATACCAACATTTTCAAGAGCATCAATTAATGGATACTTTGGGTTGGGGGTGAGATGGAAGCTGACAGAGCTCTGTTTTTGATCTGTCATGCTTGGTAGTGCCACATTGTTCATTACTAGCAGAGAGTCTGCTGACTTTCACTCTTGCGTAACCTCCAGAGATGGATCTCTAATGCAAAAGCCACAGTGATTTCTTTACCAAATCAAAGAGGTGATAACAGGACTTCCTTTATATAGTAAGACAATAAAGAGAAGAGGTTTGTCTTGTCGCAAGAGAAATTTAGGAAAAGCTGAGACTCCAATGAAGTGCAGAGAAAAGCTTGCTGGAAATGGACAGTGAACCTGTGTGCTTGGGAAGACATTGCACATGGAGGGTGGTGGAAGGATCTCATAGACATTGCTTTATGCTGAAAACTGCTGCTGTAACAAGTCCTCTGCTAGGTTTCTACACTGAGCCAGGACTTTGGGGCCAGCCTGCTCAGCTATCCATCCTTAAAACAGACATATGAAAAAAGGACAGCCTCCTTGCAGCCCTTTTCGATCCTGTATATCTCTGGTTAAAAACAGTCATCTTTTTCAGAATTTTATTTCTTTAGCTTTCACTGGTGAACAAGAGATGTGAGGGGGCAAATTAATTCCTTTTCAGGGATGCAACAAATTACACCTCTCCTGGGACAAAATGTTTAACCCAAGGTGAAACTGAATTTTATTAAAGCTGCTCCTCAGTTCCCAAAGCACATGTCTCCTGTCTCAGGACACAAACTTACTCATAATTATTTTGCCAAATCTTACTAATGCACACAGCATATCCAACATTTCACACTACTGCATGTCATCATACCAGTTCCATTAATGTACATCTGAAAATAAAGACAGATTACAGAATTGATAAGCGTTCTATCCCTTGAAAAGATGTGTAGATTTTAAGAACAAGCAATCAGACTTAGCATAGATCAAAACATACTTGTCACAAAATGAAACCCCAAAATTTTAACTTTTTTCTTTAAAAGATGTAGATTTTGGCAAACGCTCATTTTTGTTTTGGAATCTGTACTTGTTCCTGCTTTGTTATGGGTAAGAATTAGATTTTAGAAACAAAGTTTCTGAGTTCAACTTGAAGAGACACTGTTAAGAAATGTATTGAAAGCCAAAAATTACTAACGGACAAGTTCCACCCATGTGGGATTCTTCCTCGATTATTCAATGAAGTAATTTTATGTTTCTTAACCTTGCATGAAACTGGACTGTACACACACAGAAAGCAGAATCTACTTTGTAACACTCCATATATTCACCCACAGATGCACCGATCCAATACGTAAAGGCTTATAAAAATCTCACTATTGGTTCTTTTATAACCTAAGGCAAGTGAAAAGAAACTGAGGACGATGGCCCACAGGTGAAGGAAGTTTGTGATTAGAAGAGAGGAAAAGAGGTGGAGATTGCATCAAAACAGTTTGAACAGGGATTGTTTCCTTTGTGATCAAAACACAACAGCAAAAAACCAAGATTTCCCCCTTCGGGATGAACACACCCTGGTACCTGCTAGAACCTCCCAAACAATCTTACCACCTACATATGCAAACAAAAAAGTTGTTTATATAACAATGATGCAAGGAAAAAATTGCACAGGAGAGCAATGCCTTATGTAAAGAAGATATGACACCAAGAGACATGCAAACACACATTTTTGTGCCAAAGTAAAATGTTCCCTTTGCGCATGCCTGATGTCAAGAGATTGCTGGAAGTTCAAAAGCTCAAACTCATGAACTTAAATGAATATGATCTTAAAAAGTTGGGAAAATATATTGATTTTTCAAATGCTTTCTCGGACCATGAAATGCCTTCAACAAAAACTGAGTCGCTTTGAATTGTTTCATTGTTTGGTGTTGGTATCTGTGTAGCACCTGAAACTTTGAGGCCGATCAGCAGGTGGCCCAAGTAGGAGATATATTTGATCAGATCATGGGGCTGGGATTCTTTCAGGGAACAGCTGACAATGAGGTACAATGTGACAAGCACAAGTGGTCTTAAATTTATTTCTCAAGTTATATTCCCTGGCCTCCAAGGTTCCCATCTAAATCACTCTAGTCACTGACACATGGCTGCTAGGACTGGGTGGAAACATCTATACCCTGCCCTCTCCAGGCAGTGGCTTGGGGGAGATCTGTAAAGATCACCAACAACAGTGCGCACAAACGCCCGATCGCAGCTACCTGTACCTTCAGAAAGTGCCACCTGGGGACCGCAGCGGAAGAAATGTTCCTTTCAGAAGACAAACACAAAGTTTTGTGGAGACACAAGGAATGGACAGGAAATTGAAATACAGGGACCAACTGAGGCACTCGCTTGCAGAACAGCCCCAAGAAGCTCAAGAATGTACAAATGGCCGCTGTGATTCCATGTGTAGGCTGACAACTTTGTGACTGTGAGAAGATTAGCCAGGCTGAAGTCTGCGATAGCATATGTGAGTCATTGAGAGGGACGTATGGCAGCTATTCAGACCACATGAATCATCAGCAGCGACAGGGAAGCAGAAACTCAAATGGAAGTCCCTGGAGGAAGCGGAGTGCAGCACGATGTCAGCTGAAATGGCTACAAGTCTCAGCTCCTCACCACAAATCTGTCTTTCCATATTTTTGTTGCTAAGTGAATAAATCCTCATTTCTTGGTAGACTGAGGGGAAAGAACAGATTTTTTGGAAGAGGGGGAAATGACAGAGCACACGCCAAAGCCTGTGCTTGGCCAAATGAATGAAGGAAAGGATACAGCTGAATAATTTCCAACAAGACCGAGATGATCAGAAGAACAGACAAAGCTTTGCTGTGTTACATGTCCACTGGATGTTCTCCAAGAAATTCAAAATACTTCAGGAGGGAGAAAGTCACCTGGCCACAACAAGGTTAAACGTTACTTTGCGCTGAAGACATCAGTGCACATAGATGGTACCTGCCCTGGAAATTCACTTCTTCACCTCACAGTTTTATACCAAAGGTATCTCGCTGAATGCTTGTTGTGGTTTAACCCGTCAGCAACTAAGCACCACACAGCTGCTCTCTTACCCCCTGCCCCGCAGTGGGATGGGGGAGGGAATTGGAAGAGTAAAAGTGAGAACACTTATGGGTTGAGATAAGAACAGTGTAATGATTGAAATAAAATATTATAATAATAATAAATTGTAATGAAAAGGAAAATAGCAAAAAGAGAGATAAATAAAACTCGGGAAAAACAAGTGATACAACCACTCACCACCCGCTGACTGATGCCCAGCCAGTCCCCAAGCAGCGATCCCTGCCCCCCGGCTGACTCCCCCCATCACTGAGCATGATGTTGTATGGTATCAACATCCCTTTGGCCAGTTTGGGTCAGCTGTCCTGGCTATACTCCCTCCCAGCTTCTTGTGCACCTCGCTGGCAGAGTATGGGAACCTGAAAAGTCCTTGACTTAGTATAAATGCTGCTTAGCAACAACTAAAACATCAGTGTGTTACCATGTTATTCTCACACTAAATCCAAAACACAGCACTATACCAGCTACAAGGAAGAAAATTAACTCTATGCCAGGTGAAACCAGGACAATGCTCTAGCTATCTGGCTGAATTAATATATCCTAAAGAGCAAAATGCTCCAGCTCCTCTTCAGTCTGGCACACAATACTACTGGTTCCTGCTGCCTGCTCTTGTCCTTAAATGATGTTTTTCTTCCCAGTTCAACATCCATCCCACAATGACAACTCTCTCAGACAATAGTCTCACAAAACTTCTGGCTTGGTTGCTTTCTAAAAGTGTTTTCCGTGGAAAAATTAGCTGCCAGGAATGGCAGGAATTCTCTGGCTGAGCCACTGGTCACTGTAGGGAAATTTAATTTCCTGATTTACTGGTTAATGCCACAGTCCTAGCCACAACAAAAGTTAATTTTCTTTAAAAAGAAATTAAAAAATAATAATCCATGACAGAGTTCATACGCCTGTTGGCAGCAGAAACAGACCTACATATCACGATAAATTAAGGGCTCTTTATGGTTGTCTAGTGCCCTATAAACCAGGATTTGAATCACCACTGCACACTTGCAAACAGCAAGCTGTGAGAGGCAGCACGATGTTAACCATTATTCTGGTGAAAAGTCAGGTTTTATAGAGACTGTGGGAAAATAACGGGAGATTGGCGAGGAGGATTATGAACACGCTCAAGTGACCGGCAGCTGAGGTGTAGAAAAACACATACCTCATACTAATTGTTGTTTAGCCTTGTGTGTTGGACAAGTAGAACATCTGTGTTTCAATAACATAGGCCTGTGATAGACTTAGAGGCACCCTATTGAACATGCTTGAGATTCCTGTCCCGCTGTGGGAAAGAACAAAGCACAGTGGTAAACTATGCCTGTGCAAATCCCTGAAATACAGGCGAAAACAGCAGGTTCGGTGATCCTCTAGCATGGACCGAGCTCCAAGGTGCCTGCGCCCCTGCTTGTGTGCCTCTGTCTGGGTGCTGCTTCAGGGATCCCCTGGTTGGCGAGGCAACAAGGATAAATTTACTTTTTGTATTGCATCCATGGTTTTGTGGTTGTTCCTGCATCCTGCCTGTGCCGGTTCACATAGAGACCCAGACAGTCCCTAAGCAGCCATTATCCTATCATTCTGCCCATTATATTCATGAATTTGCTTCTGCAATGGAACACAGCCAGCTACGTCCCTCGCCGACATAGCAGGTAGAAAATTACCTTACTCATTTCTGAAAGCTAGACTGCCACTTACAGCTTGCAAAGGTAATTAATTCTCATGCTGAAGGGACATAAGCAGACAGGCAATGGGACTAGCCACTTCATGGCTTGCTTTTACTAATTACCTCTACTGAGCAAGAACAAACTTCTTGCCAGGTAATTACCCACAGAAGCCCCACTGGGGTTCTGCATCAATTCTGTCCATTTTTAGATCGCTGCAGCTGACTCTCACCAGAGAAATGCTGCCTCCTTACACTGAAGGGTCACAGACTCACTTAGACTGCATGGGCCCTCAGCTGGTCTCTGGTTCATCCTCATGTTCAAAGGCAGGTCAACACCAAATTGCCAGCAGGGTGCTTGGGGTTTTGCCCAGATGGGTCCTGAAAGCCTCCATGATGGAAGCTCCAGAGCAGCATGTCCCAGTGCTGTTATCTGCATCTTGATTTTTTTTTTTCCCCCTCTTATATGAAACTTCTCCAGCCTCCAGGCAAAGTATGAACCATTAATCACTACCCTTTGAGCCCAATGATCCAGCCAGTTATTAACCCATATAGTAGCCTACCCACCAAGACCGTAATGTCACAAGTAGCATACGAGGACGGTATTGCTAAAGTCAAGGTAGATGACATCCATCACTCCCCCCTCATTCACTAATCTAGTCACTTCATCGTAGAATACAATCACAGTGAGTCAAACATCATTTATCTTTGGTACATTCATGCTTGCAATTCCCATTGCTAGAAATGATCTATCTTTTGAAGACAGGTGGAACATTTGCCTTTCTTAAGTTACAGGGATATTCTTTGATATCCATGACCTTTCAAAGATGTTAGTGTGTGATATCAGTATGACATCAGCCAGCACACTTGGATGCTTCCCTTCTGGTCCCATGCACTTGTATGGGTTGAGATTTCTCAAGAGATCCATGACTCAGTCTTCTTCCACCACTGGGAGTTTGACGACACAGAGGCTTGGAAGACTTGGTTGGTGAAAACTGAGGTAAAGAAAGGATGGAGTACCTCAGCCTTACCTGCGTCTGCAGTCACTAAGTCACCCACCCCATTCAGCAATGGGCCACATTTTCCATGTTTATTCATTTACTACTAATGTAGCAGTAAAAGCTCTTCTTGCTTCTCTTGATGTCCCTTGGAAATGTCAACTCCAGGTGAGCTTTGGCTTTCCTAACACCATCCCTACATGCCCCGGCAATGTTTCAAAATTCCTCTTTCATAGCCCATTCCTGCTTCTACCTCTTGTATACTGCTTTTTTGCACTGGAGCTCAATCATGGGTTATCTGGTTAGCTAAGCCAGTCTCCTGCTACATTTACTTGTTTTCACGAGTACAAGGATGAGCTGTTCTCGTGCTAAAAGGAGGTTGTCCTTAAAGACCTGACATTCAAGCCAAAGCAAATCAATACGTGCTATTTTTGTCAGGGCTTAAACTTCCAGAATTTAATTCCCTGAATTTAGAGATTTCCAGGTGTCGTGGTTTAACCCCAGCTGGCAACTAAGTAGCCACTCACTCGCTCCCCCACGGTGGGATGGGGGAGAGGTAAAGCAAAAGCTGCGCGCACAAGCAAAGCAAAACA
>VYZW01036250.1:0-36566 GCA_013401315.1 Balaeniceps rex
ATTCTAGGAATCTCCTGGACTGCCTACTGTTTGCCGTGTAATTAGTCCTTTAAACCAAGCACTTCTTTAAAGAATGAGGTCTTACATACAAAAGATGTCATACCAAGACATTTCAGGACCAGCAACACCCAACTCCTTAGGTTTTAAACCTGGAACAGAACGCGCATGCCTAAACCATGTCCTAATCCTTAGAAACTGTATTTTTGTCTGCTTTTGAAGGTAATTCCTTTGTACACACAGAGATAAAGCCTCCTTAGGCTTATCTGTGCCCCCCCCCCCCCAGCAACAACTCAATATATCTGAAAAAGGTCTCATCTGTGCTTCCTTCTAGATCCAGCTGCAAATACACAATCTTTTTGGTTTTTAAGTTTATAAATGCTACACAATTACACCCGCACAGCACAATAAAGATATTTTCTTAACACGTTAACCCACAGATTTACAGATGACGGCATTCCTTTGGCTCGTTTTCTATAGAAAGACTTGCCTACAATCATATGCACACGCATATAATTTCTTCTTATGTAGGAATTCATGGACACACTATAAAGGGGAAAAAAAGCTTTTAAACAAATTAGTGTTTTCGTCATCCTACATCACGCAGAGTTCGCAGCTTCTGCACAAGATGAAGCGCATCTCGCTAGGAAACATGCGCAGGTAGAAATTCCACATCTCTTTGAATCCCTCCCTTCGTTTTTCTGCAATTCCAGACCTTAACCTCTGTACCAGGGATGTGTTCATCAAGTTTTCTGACACTTCCACATCTGGTATTTTCTAACAGCGACTCTTGATACATGAATGTATCGCTCTTCCCTGCACCCTGAAGAAGCAGTCTCCTCATTTTTGGATTTTACACTTAATGCATTTTTCTACTCCTATTCAGACCAAACTCAGCACAAGATGCTGCTGTATAACTGGAAGCTTATTTGCTATCTATATATATATTTTTTTTATCTCTCTCTCTCTCTCTCATATATACCCAGGTGTCTGTATTCACAGCACATGGGTGCCCAGAGGAAAGCAGCCCAAGGCTTGCTCCAATGACACACTCAAATAAGTAGTAAGCTATCTCTCAGCCAAGTGAGAAATCACTTTTTCTTAGCATGACCTTTCTTTTCAGCATGTAGCTCTCAAGAAAACAAGATCAACAAGGCAACTGAAGACCAGGTTAGAAGAAAATAGAAGTACACATGTGTATGGTGCTGCACGCAGACAGGCACCAATTTGCTCACTCTACACTGTCTTCTGAATTCAAGATGGAAACGGAGGCCGATGAGACTGATGGGAAGAGGGCAAAACAAGCTCTGCAAAGGCAGGAGAGCCAGCCAGCAAAGCCCACCCCAGGAAATGCTGATATATTACAGGCGACCGCCTCTGTAATTTAGTCATTCTGGAACAAAACTGGTTTTGATGAGCACCTAATTTATTTAGAATTCAAGGTGAGAATAACTCATCAGACACTTCTTATTCTGCATCTACTGCAAAGCAAAGTACACAACTAACAGCTGTTGCACACTCCCCATCAGGTAGGGAGACATATGTTAAAAGCAAATTATGTTGGCATTAACCCCCCTCCCGCAAAGGGCAAGTCTTCTCTGCCTCTGTATGTGGGAATATTGAGCTCCACTGCCCATCTATCTGTGACAAGGTCTCTAAAGCTACTTGTTCCTATGGTCATATATCCTGGGATTTCAGACGCTCCCCATAAAAAATATGCTCAAGGCCTCGAACAAAGCAGCAGCAGTATATAAATACAGCTTACAATAAGCCTACAAAAAATGTATACATAAACATGCAACACATTACCATCAATATTGCAAAGCCACAGGAAATGGCTAGGCATTAGTTTAGTGAAAACAGCTTTTAGCATCTATTCTCTTAATACTTAAAGCTCCCAGATATTCATTTGGCAATTCTACATAATGCAATGCTGTACATCGCTTGACAACTGCACAGTCCAAGACCTGCATTCCTACCGCCGATACTTTTTCCTCCTTTCTCTTCTACTGTTTGTTGCTGTCAGTCATTACATCCTGCTGGAGGTGATGAATTTAATCTCTCCCTAGCCAAGGTCATGCTGCCCTGCCCATCAGTGCCGTACGTGGCAAAACCAAGCCCTGGGGTGCTATCATTACTATCGCTATTGCTTATGTCTCCCCTCCAAACCCTTATCAGAAACAAAACATGCAATCTGAAGAAACAGCCACCAATCTGCATGAGAGTATTCAGAAATGTGACCTAAATCTGGTAGTTTTAGATTTTGATTTTGTGCAGACCAACAGCAAACCATCAGGAATCGGAGCCATAAACAGAAATCAGTAGAACGTGAAAAGCCTTTTCAGTCCAAGCTACCCCCAATTAGACAGAAAAGCAGTCCACCCTACAAGCACAGCCTATCACAAGTGCCACACAGCCCAGTCCTGAAGCACAGCAGAGACCACCACTCCCAGCTGCTGCACTGGGAAGGAATGGATGCTGGTGGAAAACTCCTGAGAGACGCTAAAAGACATCCTTTCCCACGCCGCCCAGCTCCTCGGTCCTCTTTAATTTACAACACACTCCTTGCCCTACTGTGAAGGGCAAACCCCAATTCGTTTAAGCCCTGCTTCATGTTTAGTTGGTTCTCTTACGCCTCTTTCTTTCACACTCATGATGTGTTTCTCCCGTGCCTCTTACCTTCTCTATTATTCTTCCTTCTACTTTTTTGCCAAGTCAGTGCTTTCTCTTCCAGCTCAACTATATCCAACACTCCTCAGTTACTCAGGTCCCTCTTTCAAATCTTCTTCACACTTGAATCAGCAATTCCCTAGTTTGTGCAAGAATGCTTTCATCTTTCCCAGACCATCTGTCCCATAACCTTTGGGGCTTGTGCATTTGTGAGATCATTGTCCCCTGCATGGCATCTCTCATCAAAACCCTACTTTCAGCACTCCATTCTTGAGTTTCAACTGCCTCTTCTACAGCATCATGTAGATCTTCCCATCTCCTTTTCCCTCCCCTTGTGAATCCACCTTTGAAAATCCTGCTTACAGAACAGTTTCCTTTCTTTTCCAACCCTTTTGCCTCCAACATGCTAGCACCAATACCAATGTGCACATCTTCCTTGGGTTCAGAAAGGGAATAGATGATGGTTAACCTTCCTCTCTGGTCCCAGTATCCAATCAACCAACTGTATCCGCTCCCACAGGCCACCTTCTCTTCTTAGCTCTGTACTTCTAGGTCCCTGAACTCATTGCGCTAGGATGATATATCTCTTCCTCTGGTCCCTCCTGGGCTCTCAACTACAGCTCATTCCCACATCCACCTCAGAAACATCTGCCTAGATAAAAACCAGAGGATAGAAGAATATAAGGAGGCAGAAGCCTTATGGTTAGGGACTGAAACACCATGTTATTTTGTGGGAACAAAACGCTGCTGGGCCAGGAGCTTTCAACAGGAGAAGGTGATTCATGTCAGCAGCCTTGCAGATGCATACATGCCCCAGATATCCTTTCTTTCATGCTTTTTCCTGATACACAAGAGCTAATACTGCGTGTCAGCTGCTGTGCTGAACTGGAGCACACTCCTCCGAAGGCTAACAAATGGTTTCTAAGTTGGGCCAAGAGGGATCACTGCTAAGTGACACTCTATGAAGCTCACTGCACTGTTGATGCTGCCAGTGGCTTCCCTGGGCCAGGCACTGGAGTTCAGATCCTGTTATTAAATCAGTTCCCACATAGGAATACCACAAAATAAGCCATTAGCTGGTTCAGCTCCTGCTTCCCTTCCTCTCCAGTGCTGTTAGTTTCACTCTCTAAATAGCTGAATGAAACAGGCTTAAAATTGACCCAACCACCTTGACATTAATATTTTAAATTATTAAGTCTTAGTTTTCTAATGCCAATAAATCATTTATATGTGCACATTTAATTAACAATCCAATCAGTAAAAACAACTTAGCATTCGCACAGCACATTTTATCAGAGGAACCAAAGACACATTACAACATTAATTAAGTGTAACAAATGCCCTGGTGAGGTAGCTAAGTCCTACTTTGACATGTGGGGAAACCAAGGCAACACACTCAGTGGATTTGCCCAAGGTTAATCCAGATGTTCACAAAGAGGTGCTGAAGAGAAAAAGCAGGGAGAAATACCACTGAGATTTAACTCTCCTAATAAGCATTCCTTTTCTGAACTGCAGTGTTTACTTATTTGCTGATGAGAAAACCGTTCCAGCTGCGTTCCTCTCTCAAACAGACTAGGGACACAAACCACTGCTATCAAGCATACTAGAAATCAACCCTAAACTGCAACAGCCTGCCAGGTGAGGCTGAACACACTGTGTCCAACATGATATCCAGACAAGGGTTTTGAAGAACACTTACTGACCCTTCCCACCCAACAGTTCACACCTATACACTCATCTAAGCTCATGGGATGCAGAACACTTACCTAGTGCTCAGAAGTCCTAGACCTACATCAGCGTCTGGTATCTCCCAAGCGCTCCAACAGCTCATCCTACCCTTGGGGAGTTTCACACCAGGCTCCCATGCCAGGAGCACGGGAGAAGAGCAAGAAATTCCTGAATGACGCTGACTCTGCTCACAACATGCTGAACAATTATGAATCTTGGAAAATATCAGGTGTCCCAATATCCTCACTCTTCTACAAACCCATAGTTTAACCAGTCTTTCAGGCCACACAGAGCCCATCCTGCCATCTCTTCCTCCCTTCCCACACCCAGGAGATGACCCTCACAGTGGTCCCAGACAATGCTGGCACCCACACAACTGTGGCAGCTCTGTTTGAGGACATGCTCCTCTGTGCCCTCAACCTACAGTTCTAGATCCAGCAGTTTTGTTTGCTTACCCCATTTGGTACAGAAAAACACTGGTTCCTGGGACTGAGGCTATAGCTGACAGCCAAATTGATTTGCCCAAAGCATCAGGAACAGTTTTTTTGATAGTGCCTGGCAGCCATCTAGAATTCAGTCCACAGCCCATACTGGGGCAAGTCCAGCCTTGTTTTTTCCAAAAATCATGAATTCTGCTCTGTATGCAAATTGCATGCTGTGGAAATGCTTTAGGTTTCCCAATTATCATGTGATGAAATGTTTCAGACCCAGATGATACCTACTGTCAGTGCCTTTAACCCAAGTGCGTGCCTCCCAGCAAAGCTGCATGGATTTTCAAAAGTTCTCGCTGAAACCAAGAGGAGCTCATCTCCTCAACACCTTTGGCAACTAGATCTCTATGATTAAGGGACCTAAGTATCGATATGAAGTCTGCCTCATGGAGGTAGGATGCAGAGCCTGCCTTCTCCAAGCAGAATAATGTACAAAGCGTTGCTTACACAAGAATAATCACAAAGTCACCAGTTCCTTCACGGCTCCCAGTCTGAGACAGGGTGTGCAGAAGATTAAATAACACAGAATTCACCTAATTAAAGAAAGAGAGAGAAAGGCTTGACTAATACTAAGGTATTTAAGCTACCATAGGCTTAAGACAGGGCAGATGAAGCCCCAAACTAACCTCTGGAGAAAGATGCCTTGCAGCCACATAACTGGTGGGAACACATGCTGGTCAGTGCTTCAGTGCTAGTGGGACAGGCTGGAAAGAAAAACCTTACTAAACCCCTCACACAACACAGTCCCCTCAAAGCAAAAGCAGAAGAACAATTAATGCATTACAACCACAGATGATGGCAATCAATACAGGAGAATAGGTTAATCACAGGAGATATCAGGAATGATGAAGGCAGCCAAGCCGAGTCAGGCTGGCTGGGTCAGCAACAGTGGAATGCTTTGGCAGGAACTCATGAAATAGCTGATGGACTGAGGAAATAGATTTATTTAAAACTGATAATGGATTCATACTCTGCTACTGTTCATTTTATATAGTTTGGCTGTCAACTCTTTGGGGCAGGAAGCTGTCACTTGCTGTCTACTTGGACAATACCTAGTTAAGTTGGATCTCCTGCCAATTGTAGCTTCTTTGCACCGTCCTAATGAAATCACCTCTACCTCTAAGACTGGCCTGACAGAGATGCAAAAAAGGGTCACATTAAGCCAACCTGAATTCTGACATTTAATTTGTATGTTTTAACTGTAACAACATCCCTTAAGCATACCCATCCATTTTTAAGTGGGATCCTACCACCAAACCAAACCCAAACCCTGATACTACAGTACCCCAGACCAGCCCACTTTGAAAGTTCTGGACACAAAATCCTGCCCATTTCATTAACAGGTCTTGGAATAACATTGCAGGGGGACTCGAGTGCTCAATATCTGCAAAACACTGAATGTTTTGCTCATGCCAGCTGGAAAAGAAGGATGATGGTTTCACTGCATCTGCAAGCCTTCTAATTGTGTTACTGTATGGGCCAAAAGTCTGACAGCCATGGAAATCAAAGCCTTCATTTCTCTTTAAGCCAGGAATAGTATATTTAATAGCAACAGGAACAGAGTCATGGGTCTAAGTGTCAGCGCTGAGGATGCTGTCTGGGGGGGTGGAAACGACAGCATACGTAAGATCTCCAGCTGAGGCTGCAGGTGGGGAGGGTGATTACACATCTGCATGGCGAGCAGAGCTACAGCAAGGGAAGGGTAAGTGAGGCACAGCAGGAAAGCAAAAATACCTCATCCCTGGAGGCTGCTTCCACCCAAAGGGCTGCAGCTGCTTGGTGGTTAAGAACAGAAGAGGGAAGAGTACCACCTGCAAGGTGGCCCAGCTTGTAGCTGCATAAGCCACTACAGGAAATTTCTTTTTTTTCTTTCTTATATTTTCTATGCAACACATGTGTGCCACAGAAGTGAAATCACCAGGACCCAGCGAGATAAAAGGGACAAATAGTTTCCTGCAGAGAAAAATCAAGGCACAAACACTAACATTAGTATGCGTATAAGCTTCACGAAATTATACCTATACTAATGCTATTTGTAATGTACACCTATTTGGGAAAGAGGACTTTGTTTTAAGGAATGGAAGTTTAATTAAGGTAAAACAAAAGTTTCCATTAATCTTGAAAGAATTCACAACCTGCTGCTCTCCTTCAACATCCAATTCAGCTAATGTTATAACAGGATCAAGCGCAGCACTACGTACCTGAAACCTCCCGCAATGCAGACAAGGCCAGGCAAGCTGTACCAAACTACATGGCCTTCTCTAGTCTTGAGAAATAGGAAGCTTTCTCTCCTCAAAATACTGTTTCAAAAATGCCCCGAGTGCAGTGGGCAAATATTTTCACTAGCCAGGGCATGCAGGA
Source organism: Balaeniceps rex (assembly GCA_013401315.1). Lineage (NCBI taxonomy): Eukaryota > Metazoa > Chordata > Aves > Pelecaniformes > Balaenicipitidae > Balaeniceps > Balaeniceps rex. Next base: position 7,248 of record VYZW01036250.1, read on the forward strand.
AAATTATGAAGGAGAAGAGATGTTGATAAACTTGAGATTGGCAATGAAAAATGGCTAGAGCCTACACCTGCAGGCAGCAGGTTCTGATGATATCCAAAACTGTGTTTAATGTTGTCATGGTTTAGCCCCTGTTGGCAACCAAGCACCACACAGCTGCTCGCTCACCCTCCCCCCCGGTAGGATAGGGAAGAGAATCGGAAGGGCAAAAGTAAGAAAACTCGTGGGTTGAGATAAGAACAGTTTAATAATTGAAACAAGCACAAGTTTACTCTTGAGTAGTAACTAGATAAAATTCCAGTTATACTTAAATCTTCTCCCTCCAGATATTCAAGTAATAGGGTTGTGTTAAAAAAGTTGAGTGTCTTCTGGTCCTGTGGTACAGGGTAAGCACAGGTAAAGATGGAGCAGCGGAGCTGGGCTTCCTCCCCCAGCCAGCAGAACCATCTCCTCTTTACCTACAGCAGAGAATGGGGTCAGAGCTGGCCTGGCTCACGGTCAGTGTAGTCTCCATAAATCCTTATTGTTATGGCAGTACACAAAAGGGAGCGGAACTGGACTTTGAGCTGGGTCATGTCTGCAAGGCTGTCAGGAAGAGAGCGATCTTTTGTTTGTAAAGTGAAAGAGATGCTGGAATCCCTGAAAGAAGATACATTGAAGCCTGCAAGCCATTTTTGCAGGTCAGTTTTCAAAGGCAGGCCACACTGCAAAATATCAGCTTTGATTACCAAATTGTATGGCTGGTATTGAAAAAGACAGTACAGTAAATTGAATTTTAATAAGATCTGACTGTACATAAAAGGTGAAGAACTTCATTAAACAAAACCATACAGAGTACAGATGATACATGTGTGGTTGCTTCTCTAATATCCTACTACTGATGCTTTCTCCATTGTATTTATCTGGGAGAAGGCAGTGGGAATGGAAGACAGCTATGCCTTAGGTATTAAGAATGATGAGAGTACAGCTTTACAGCTTTAGTACAATAAATGCAAAGCATGATTTCTTCCCTACTTCGTTCTGCAGAATGAACTATTCAAAAGATAATGATGAACTTCGCATCATCTAGGGGACTCAATTGTGCTCTGCTGCCTGCCTCCCTGATCCCATCCATCTAAAACACTCCTGAATCCAGAAGGACGAGTGAAACCAAAAACAAAAATGCACCTGAGAAATCAGAAATCACTGGGTCATTCAGCTGTTGAAAAGCATTTTAGATTTAAAAACAAAGGATGTAAAAAAAAAAAAAAGACCTGCCCCACCGAGGACTGAGATTAAAGTCAGAAGAAAAACGCAGGATGTCTTTAGACAAGTTCATTGAATGTGAGGACGGGCGGGGGGGCGGAATATATATATAAATCCAAACTCGACACACAATTCTTACAACTAGAGAGAAATTCCCTATTCTTTCACTCACCTTCCACTTTCCTCAACTTGCTCATTCACCTCCCTGAAACTTACCCTCCCCTAAGGAACACCAGGAGATAGCCCATGAATTCTAATTGCATTTGCTATTCTACTAAACCTCATGGATTTACATGGTCAAAATTAGCAGTACTCGCCTATCAGGCATTCTCCACAATACCAGACGAGAAGTCACCTGAAGCTCTAGATGGGCTTTCTTTTGTTTATGGCCTTTAAATAATTCAGAGAGAGGAGCTGTCAGGCTGAATCTGCAAAGCTCCCTTGACTTTGGACTTACACTATTAGACTGTCTGCCTATTCTTTATAAAGACAAAAAGGAAAACGTTACGGGATCATATGCCTGCATGGGAGGGGAGTCAAGGACTAGAAGAACAAGGGCTGTCAGGACAGAAGTCATAAAAAAAACCAGATGGGAAGGCAAAAGTAGGCAATATGTGAAATACAGATGTACCAGCAAAGCAGCAAGAGCAAGTTCCTAGTTTGGTCATGCTATAAGCAAACAATGCTAGCAGTTTCTTGTGTAATATGATGTTATTCTTTAAAAAGGAAAACCCCAAATGCAAATGGTAACTTTAATTAGCAATTAAAAGCACAACTTCCCAGCTATACAGCTGCAGCCACCTCTCCCAGATCTGTCTCACTTCTGCAAACCAGTGCCAGTCATCAGGCAGTGGGCCAGCACTTAATAATCATCCCAAACATCAGAGAGCAATTTCATCCTTTTTCCCTTTCTTCCCAGGCTCTTTGGGCAGACAAAAGATTTACTAGGTCCTGCCCGGGGACACCAGGAAACCACAGGTGATGGCCCCTGGCATCCCAGGGAGCTCACACGCTCCAAGGTGCCTTTTAGATTATTTATTATTTTTTTAAAATGACTCTGGGGCATGCACAGCTTTGATGGGGTTTTGCACTGTCATTTTCAATCAAAGCTGCAAACCTGGCTTTACAGCAAATGACTGCTTCTTGAAGCAGCAAGAAGAATTGAGGAAAGGGGAACCTCAGGACATTGCAGCCCTGCTCCACCCATGCACACCTCTCCAACCAGAACGTAATCACCTCTACAGCCAGTTTGCTAAACCTAATGCGGACTTTAAAAATAGGGCATTTTAATACAGAAACCAATAACTACGATTACAGGCTTGCTTTAAACTACCAAGCTGGATTAACTCTTGGCAATTATACTTAGCTCTGGATGCTGCAGACAAAACCCTGCCCAAGGGCTGTCCCCACGTGGTGGGACATCGTGGCGGTGCAGCAGTCACTGCCGAGGACGCTGCAGGAGCTGCCTTGGCATATTACGGGATAATACACGTGTACGAAGGGGAACGATCCAGTTTAGTTGGCTCTCCTAAAGCAGACAGAGACCTCCACTTTGCTCTAGGAAGACTGCAATGGTGAACAAAACATATTTCTTTTGCCCACAACTGGTCCCAGCAGCTTCCAGACCTAAAAAATTTCATGATTAAAACAGCCTTTTAATACACTGCCTTTTATCCCAGGCTTCTGACCGTACCAAATCCTAAATGAAACATGATGTAAGACATGCAAATAAGCTGAAGAAAAGAGGATTCAAACAGGAAATTATCATTAAGTGGGAAAATTTAACTCAGAAGGTCAAAATCATTCTAGGCAGAAGAAAGAGATGCTGCATGGGGCACGTGTGCATGCCCAATGGCCCTAAGCGTGGCACTGATGGCTCCTTTCTTACTCGCTCGGTGACTACCAGCTAACAACAGGGCCTGAAGCTGCAGTGCCACTAGTAAGTCCCTAAATCTCCTGGCCTTGAATATGCTCCTAAACTCCAGGCAACAGCTTGCTAACAGTGTGCTGCCTGCCAGCATCCCTACAGCAAGGCCATTAAACAATTAAACAGCAAGCTGCCTTTTTTTTTTTCTTTTTTAATTTTAAATATGGTATGTGCATCTGAAATAAGTATTGCCAGCTCCCAAATGTTACCAATCACAGCCCGCTCTCAGGTAGGAGTCCTGAAATGAATTGAGGAGCTCTCAAGCTCACACGTCACAGCCTGGATATCCTTGAATTAGATACTTCCCCCCATGCTCTCACCTTGACACTCCTAAAGGGTGAAAACCAGATGACACCCTTACCCCATTCTAGGCTGTAACTGGAGATTAAGGACAGCCTGATGGCTCTACACACTTCCCGCTGAAAAACAGAAGATTAAAAAAAGACATTAATTCTTAAAAGCACGTTTTTGTTGTTAGCATCACTGCACCAGCAGTGTGCAGTCAGGGCTGGTGGCGGTGGATCATGCTGCGGCTCTGCTGGATGTGCTACCCAACAGGCTTGGGTAGCTGGAGTCTGAGCTTGTCCTTCTCTGGGTTCCCAAAGAGGAAACAAAGCTGCATTAAGGTACTTCATTTTCCATCTTGGCCTCTCCACAAATCCAGCAGCGGCTCAGTTAATGGTAGACCTTTGAGCTGTCAGAGGCTTTTGCAGGTGGAGTGAGCCCTTTTTCTTACTGCACACCAAAATAATTTCTAGCTAATATGACTACACAGATTTAACCCATTCCATACAACACCTCCTAACAACTTTATTAAAAAAAAAAAAAGAACACCACCAACCTAGAAAGCATTTTACTTTCTAATGAGCCAGCAAATGAGGAAAAAGCATCCTTCTTCATATGATATACTCACAAGCAGCCCTCACATGCTTGTGGTTTCTCAGCACTGCAAGACCAAGAAAGGCTTTCAATAAAATGAGATCTGGGTAATGTTCTACATCACTATTTAAGGACAATTCAATAATCTTTGTTCTGGATTAAAGTCTTGCTCCCGATTAATCTTAACAGAGCAATGAATAGGAAATCCACGTCCCAGGAAGTAGAAAAGATTTTATCTTTAAACCCAATTCACAAGTAAAATCATCTCTCTTTACAATGGATAATTCTGCTACTGTTCAAGTTATTTTCACACAGTGGGTATAAAAAAAAATTATCTCTAGATATCTCAAATTGAAATGACTGTTTTTAACGCTCCCTGTCATTTTGAATGCATGCAAAGACTAACAATACTGTATCAAAAAGAGGAGCTCAACAATCAAGAGAAATCCATTAAGCTACCAGTGACACTAATAGCAAAAAGGAAGTTTAAAAAGACTCAAGTATATAAAGAAAAAAAATCATGTCATTTTCCTACTGGGATTATAGGAGTGAACAAAACTCCTTGAGTTGTGACACAGTACCTCTGATTTTATAATATCCTTCAGCTACATAAATATTAGAATACAAACCTAAGCTCTGCTGGCAAAGGGTGAGGGAAGACAAACAAACACTTCTGGCTTTTTTTTTTTTTTTAAACCTAATCTGCTTCATCCTCCCTCGATTTTAGATATTCTTTCTGAAAAGATGCTGCTGTTGATACTCCTCAACAGGCACCATGGCACTGGAGCTGGACCACACAACAGGTACCCCCTGCTTTCCTGACAATGCCTCAAATGTTTTGGAGCAGAGATGGTGAGAAATACAGGACACAGTACAGCGGATATAGGAAAATAAAACCAACTTGTCCTCTGCCAGGACTCAACACGACTTATTTCTTGTTATAGCAAACTTAGTGTACTGCTACAATCATCAGCAGAAAAGCTCCCGTGAAGAGTTCATGATCATCTGCTGCCCTAGATGTAGCTTCCAAGGAAGAAATAAATGATAGTATAAAGAAATGGCCTCTAAAAAAAGCCACAACATGGCATATACATAGTATGAGTTTGTCTGGATAAGGAGAGACAGACGATGGGGCTTGGTGTGCATCACATTCATTACTTCATTAACTTTGATTTGTAGTGAGCTGGGCTCAAATTCCACATTCATATGTTCTCTGAAATTAATACAGAAGACCCAACCCAGCCGAGAATACATTTGTCTGCATCATAAACCCACCTCAAACCTGCTTGCAAAGGAAAACTATGGAAGCTTCAAAAATCTGTACAAAAATGAGTTTTCACAGCTCCCGTCTCCACTGCAGAATGGGTAATTCCCAGGTTCACAATGAATAGCAAAAGCCAAAGATTTAGTGGTTGTGGTGGGCTTACAAGGAGTAGACTGTCCTTGTCCACACCCGCATGTTTAGGCAGCTCTGCTCTCAGGGGGAAAACCAAGGAGCCTTACAATGGGAAAAAGAAGGATGGCTGCAGAGGATGGCCACAAGACGTAGAGAGGGTCTGAGTTTGCATTCAAGGATACACTGGGAAAGCAGCGGCCAAATTGCATCCCTTCACCCTGTAACCATACATCTATCCAAACATTGATCTAAAAGAAATTTCTAAAGTGGTATTTTTTTTTTATATAAACATCTGAGCATCAGCAGAGTGATTTTTCACAGTGTGGATCTTTGCTTACTTTTGGCAAGGTAAATATATATATTCTTAAGTTTTGAAACAAAAAAACCTCACAAGTTCCCAGTCCAGGCTGCTGCCTGCTATAATATTAGAAGAAAAGTTTCACAAGCTGCTAACTCCTGTTTTACTTCAGTTTTTCACACATTTCCCAACAATTTAAATTTCTTCTTTTGCATTGTCAAGCCAAGCGTGAACGTAACGAAAACAGAAAGCCGACAGTGAGATGAATCCTTTTGTACTAAATAAGGACATTTGTATTTCACTTCCAGCTCATTTTCTCTCCGCTTTTTTTTGTTTGTACTCCTGCTGGACCAAATTTATCTTTTCAAATGCTGGAGCTAACGTGTAAGTTGTGAAGCAAGGCACACACAGAAGCACTATTAACCTCCTATTTTAATCAAGGATATTTCACTATAAACAAGTCAAGTCTTCTGCCAAGCACATACTCCCCAAACTAGACAGACGTGCTGTTATTTGGTGGTCGGAAGAAACTTGGCCAGAGCAGTCTGCTTTGTAGAAGGTCGTTCTTGGAAGAAAAAGGCAACAAGGTCTCAACTGATCAATCTAGAAACTAGGAAGAAAAAAAAAAATCATGTATGCCTGATTTACACTTGGACACTTGGATACTGATGCTGAGCCTCTGCCAGTGTGGGTAGTGAGGAGGGATACAGCTTCTCCTCCTCCTACTGCAGTTAATTTTATGCTATCTGCAGATTACAGGTAAAAGGAACTTTTTAATTTAATGGATCTGAACCAATCTTTCTTCCCAGTATATGTAATATTGCTTATCTTCCCTCCAGTATCTCTCATTATTGTAAGTAAATGGGAAACAATGCACTGTCTCATTTGCCAGCTCCCCAGGCTGCCCCGGCTATAGCTCTCTCCTTAGCTTAATATTCACTTCAGACTAGAAAATCCAGTACTGCACCAAACAGCTCACTTATCTGGTTGCTAAAGCCGGAGAGAAGAGTTTTGGAAGCGATTATGATACACAATAACATATAAGAGACAGAATTATTTGAAGAAGTGCTTCCCTTGCAGAATTCAGAACACCTCGTGCAAGGGTCAACACAACTCCATTCAGTTGCACAACCCTGAATTTAACAATACAATTTCTGTCTAAAAGGTACTCATTAAACTACTAAACATAATTTTCCTGCCATACTGGCTTTCCCTTCCTTAGAAAGGACCGATTATTATAATTCTGTGTGTATCCTATATAAAATCGTTATATATCCTAATTACGTATCCAGGTAGTTTCAATTCAGACACAAGATTGCTTTCAAAGGAGCAACCGTTTTTACTCCATGCACATAGCTAGCTCATCTAGCATTAGCTAGAATTAGATCAGAACAGCACCAAAAGGAAACTAAGCCTTATTTAAATAGGTTAAAAGGATACGAATCCGTGCTACTGTTGGAAAACCAGTCTGAGCAGTTGCTTTTACAAGGAGTGTTGTAAAAGCCTTAATTCTTGCTTTACCAATACGCAATGCAATTGGTATGAAGGTGGTCACAAGTTACTGGGTTTCAAAACGCTTTGGCATTTTGTGACTGATAACATAAGGGCAGAAGGCATACGAAAACCTTCAGAACAGTTGCCCAAAGCAAAGCAGTAACTATATTAATGCAGAGACCTACATAAAGTAAAGCTTTTGCAGAAAAAAAAAACACCTGTGCATAAATGCTTCTACTTCCATTTCACCCAGAGGTTAAATTACCTGATCAAAATCTTGTGCTGGAAAGAAAAAAAAACCCCATCAGTTCATGATTTTTCCACTTCATTTGGACTCTGTAAAACATTAAATCCTGCCACTAAAATTGCTTAATTAGGAGCGCTAGAGCGAAAGGTTGATGCAGCTCATGAGCTGTGACTACTGAATGGTGGTGGCCTGGCAGGACTTGCCATCAGTAGATGCACTGAAAAATGGAAAAAAAAAACCCAGGCAGTATTGTGAGGTTGCTTTGACTGTAATTGAAGCAGTGTCACTTGTTAGAGGGAATGAGGTTATAAACCCACCTTCAAACAGCAGTGACAGCAGACCACCAGCAGCAAGGGTTTCAAACACACTTGGTGTGGGAATTCTGCTGCTGCATTGAAGCTGACTTCAAAGGTGGCGGTTAGCCCAATGCCAATGGCTTTTCAAAATCTACTTCACTCTCTCTCGCTTTGCTCTTGCTGGTCTGAAACCAGAGTCCTCCTTTAGCACTAAGTATTGAGAAATGCAGCTTTACCCCTGCAGCTCCTATGTTAAATGACCCCCTTCATCTGCTTCATAAACCACTGAATACTGGCCAACTTACTGGGATTAGCTCCGAGCATTCAGACCTCATCTCACTGGCACTTTGTGACAGCCAGAGACTTCAGCAGATAGATGACACTTCAAAAAAAAAAGCCAGCATGAACCTAGCAGTGGAAAGGATAGCAAAGGCTGCTCACGTAGGAGATGCTCTGACTCAGAGGAGACCAGCTTTGGTTGGAGCTTGAGATCAGGCAATAGATGCTGGCTCAGTACCTGGAAAACTTGCCTGTCTCCTACAATGACTTACTGCTTTCAGAGGGCTCTGCTCCAGGACATTAGACATAATACACATTATAAAAACCCCAGAAAATACTAGGGATGAGCCTTCCTACCCAAAGGCTAAGAGTTGTCGGGGAAGAGAGAGAGCGCACCTACAACATCTAATCTAGGGGTGAATAGAGGGGTGAAATAGAGGGTGAAACACCCATGAGACAAAGGCATAACACTAAGAACAAGCATGGGAAGAGAGGAGCTTATAACTCACAATAAGCAGGTTTCCAGGCATCGTCTGAAAAAAAAAAACAAACAAACCAACAAACAAACAAAAAAACCCCAAAAAACCCCCAAACACCCAAACCTTACAACAGAGTTCAGACCAAGTGGCCCAACAGCAGTACTGCAGAGGTTGGGTGGGAAGGGAACACAGTTATACAATTATTAAATTCTAAAAGTAAATGCTCTCTGAATATGAATCTGCTCTTTTTATCTCTCCACCCCAATATATAATATAAGGGTGACCCTGAGTATCACCCTAATACAAATAATTTTCTACTAAGTTGTACAAAGGGCCACACGATACATACTGCTGCACTTCAGCTTGTACCTTGTAATATTATGGTTCAGTAGGGAGTTGGGGATGGAGTCAGGAATGAAGTCCAGGTTCCAGGTGAATTCCTGACTTGGGTTCATCTGTTATAAAACTCATACTTGAATAAAGAATTGATGGTTACTAAAGCAGCAGAGCCTCAACAGGAGAGAAACATCCGCTTACAAGTTTAATGACAGCTGCACAGAGACTTCTCTGCATCCCCAGTTCACAGCATGTATCGTACCAATACAATTGTGGTTGCATTGGGATGCTCTGATTTTTTAAAGCCTAGGAAACAACAAGAGCCTGCTCAGACCTCTGCTTGCACTGGCAATGAACTGCAATCCATTATCTGTACAGCTGCGCCATTGGGATCAGCTACTGGAAATGTAATGTCAACAGCACTCAGAGTTATGTCGACCACTATGTCATTCACTTGCTCTAGGAAAGAGATAAAGAGGACCTCAGTCCTATCTAGAGCACACTGTCTACTCCTCTTGGCATTAGGAGACACACATTGGTAAGCAAATATCAGCTGTAAAAGTCTGAAAGAGTAAATGCTGCCTTCATTCAAGAAACATACGCGACTTTGATCTGCCTTCGCTTCAAAGGAACACCAACCCCTTGGCAATTTTCTGCGATTATGCAGCGGAAAAAAAAAGCCTCACCTAGCAGAAGGAGAGAGAAATTGAGTTTGCAAATGTAAACTTAAAACCAACAAAGAAGAAAAACCCAAGCCACCTACATTTCTTGGAGAAGCTATTCTTAAAATAGAAGCTCGAATGATATCAGAGTGCTGCAGTACCACAGGGGACCTGAACTTCCAGAGCTGAACAAAAGCGACAGACTCATCCCCTCTGTTTGCATTGGCGGCACGGTCAGCTGCTCTGCATCTAGGAAAGGAAGAGTTAACATAGGCACTGATGTACCAGCCACCAGCTGCCTGGCATGCCACCTTGAGCCTTGAAACAGCAAAATAAATGGTGCAATACACTTTTTTCACCCACACGAGACAGGAGGAGCACAGTAGACAGAGGTCAGGGTTATTAAGGAATTGCCTGGCTCCCTTCACCCCTGCACACATTCAACTGTGGCAGCAGTGTGGTCCAGTAAGTGACTGCCTGACTGCTCTCACCAGGAAGAAGCTCAGAGGGTGTCCTGCAACCGGGGAGAGGCAATATCGAAAGAACATTTACCAATATTTTTCTTCTTCTACAGAAGACTCAAAATTAAACACTTTCTCCTAAAGCCTGTCATTTGCATAATCACATTATCAAGATGGTCTTTCACATGGACTGAAGTGTCAACACACTGAAATTTCAATATAATGCATGAACTCTTAATAACAGAGTATGATTTTTTTTTTCCACAAAGTTCTCTGCAGTTGGACTCCCAGCATTGTGATGAGGAGTAAAATATTTAGTCACTTGAGTATTTTTTAATTCATTCTCCTTAGCCACAGAAAAAATAGAGCCCAAAGTGAGCATTTGAATAGATATGGGTATGAAAGTATATGAGCATGTTCAGCACAAAGAAGCATATATACTGAACTTGTGACATCTTTTATCTGCAAGGTAGAAATTGTTCTGCATATGAAAATAGTTTTCAAGCAGCATATAAAACAATACATACCAGTGTGTGTTGGTATACATAAGTCATATGCTAAGATTGGGGGTGGTGGGGGGGTGGTGGGGCAGGGAATCAAGCATGTATGATGTGTTTTTTTATATTCTGGGTTCCATTTGTTTTTAACAAAGATTTGAAATTTTCAAACAAGTAAGGGAGGAATAAACACAAAAAAGGTAGGATGGAAGAGAAATAAAATATATTTACTACCTAAGGAAAGTGCAAAGCAGCAAAGTAATAAAAGTCAAAAAAACCTTCTTGTTTAAAGCATTGCCAATGGCCAGAGAGCAGAGGGCACGTCAAGAGGAGTGGGAAGCCATCACCCAGACAGCTGCAAGCTTCACAGCATGCATGCTACAGGGCTTAGACAGTTTACACAGGAGGGAGGAAAATCTTTGAAGATTTTCAGAAGGGGGAGAAAAAAACACTAGAATAAACCTGATCAAAATCACATCTCCTTGCTTTTCTTAAAAGCTGCTCATTCTCAGCCTCCTGTAAACTCTGTGCATTTCAATCATAAGAGAGAAGATGAAGACCACTGTATTTCCAGAAAGAAGCAGTAGCGTGGTACTGCACCTCAGAATAACCTGCAAGAATACTGTTTTGGGAGATGCTGCACACGAGTGCTACGGGCCAGTCCTGGTCTAGGAAAGAAAGGATGAGTCAGAAAACAGCAGGCGCCCTCCCTGAAAATACTGCGGTTGGAGCTACTCACACTGCTACCTCTACCTGTGCCAGCAGCTGGTATCAGAGGCAGGCAAGGGACGGCTTGGGTCTGATCACTCCAGGCAGGCATTTATCTTGTAAGCTTTAGATTACTACCTAGGTATATCTTAACCGACATCTGAACAACTAGTTGAGGATGCTGCAAAAATAAAACAACACTGAGTTGAAGCTGGAAGTCAAAATTCTCACCAATTTTGAGCCTTTAAAATCTCAGCAGTAAAGTGGAACAACAACCAAAAAAAAAATATCAAGACTTATACCTGTTTCCCCCTCAAATCCTATTGGAATTCATATTTCAAGTTACAAGAGATGTACTTACAGTCGATACAAGTTGCTTAAGAATGACACTGAATAAGCATTTGGTTATTTGGGAATGACAAAGGAGGTTTCATTTTTAATGTTCATAAATCATCCAAATTAATTAGCGCTTTAAAATGGCAATGAATCACTTCCCGAAATAATTTGTATTGGCTAAATTAATTCCAGTGAAGGGAGCCAATTTGCTGATTGTAAATTATCAGAATCCCTGACTAGCTCCTGTGTACGTTGTGTACCATTTATTAGGCTATTGGGAAACAAAGGATGGCTACTTTTCATCAGTGAACGAGATTACAGTCCTATTAAGTGACCAGCTTTATTGTGGTACAATCATAGGTTTCTATTTAAAGAATTCAAGCCAGACATCATTAAGAAACAAAGCTGAATGTTCAGAGGAAAGGAAAAGTAAAGGGAAGAAAAGCTCGTTTTCTGAAGAGATGCACCAAAAACCTATTTGAAGGGAATATTTCCATCCTCTTAGATTAACAAAGAGAAGTTCAGAGATGCAAGACTAATTATGAAGATACTTCCATCATATAACAGTGCCTAAAGGCAACCTGAAGCCTGGAGTCCCAGAGCCTGCTTCTTTCACTTGCGGCTAGATGATTGTTTCGAGACTCCCCTGAATTAAAATGATTTTTGAAGATCAACAACAAGGTGAGAAAACACATACACGGATTTCTGCTCTCCCCTATCAGGCAGAGGAGATGCTTTCATAGCACTGCCATGCCACTGCTCTGAGAGCCTGACCTCTGCATCCATCCAGCATGTACCACCACGCACCCGCTCACTGTAGCGAAATGACTTGGTTAAAGCCTGCAATGCTGTTCTCAATGGATTTCCCTTCTTTACCCCTCTAAAAGAAAAATATATGTACATACATAAGCTAATTTGCATGGCATTCTCCTACTCTTATCTGCATCTCCTCACTGGTATCAAAGCCTTGACATTTCTGCTTGAGAAACCTTTCCCTGGCTAACCTGCTTATCGGCAGTAATGAATACTCATGCAAACAGGTACAAAATTAAATGGCTTCTTTACAGTGATTATGATAGATTGAGCCATGCTTAATCTACATAATCAAATTGCTTCTGTGTTCAGTGGTAATACCTTTTTGCTGTCCTGGGAGCAGGTTCAGCCTTGGTTTCTCTTTTGACAGCTTCTTTCTGAGAAACACTAACCATGACTGGGAATAGCTGTATGAGGCACATCTTGAGCTCTGCAATATGGCAAAGCAGGTCCAAACGAAAGGTGTCCCCTTTAGGGAAGGGGAAAACATCACATAGGACACATAAGGGAAAATGAAGTACAAGCCAATCTCCTCCAGCTACTATCCACGTACCTAGACAAAACTGGAGTGACCCTCCCAAGAGAGATAAGACATCTCTACCCACCTAGCTGCAATGAGCTACTACCACTACTATAACTTCCTCTCCCTATATGCAAGGGCATCGTCTGCTTACATGCTAAAAAAATAGAATGTATTTTCCAATCTCGAGACCAGATTCACGTTTCAAATCAAGCTGACTAAATCTTGCCAAGGTGCCAGAAACAAAGGATGACACAGGTATATTACAAACTCCTTGACTTGGGAAATAAAAGGATTTGGTTCAGGGAAGGTTCTGAAAAGTATCTCTGTGTCTAACTTGTGTTTATCAGGTCACTTAGGCCAAAACTGTCCTGAAGGTTTCTCTGCTTTCAAATATTGATCAATTTTTAGAATAAAATGGGAAGTGAGAAATGGTTTTCTCCACAAACTATAAATAAACGCTATTTAAAAAAATACTAGACAGCCTATTTACCTTGTCCAAAACACAGCACTGAAAGAAGCAGAACAAAGGTTTGCTTCCTGATGTACCTGCTGAGAGGGTTTTTTGTTTGCTTGTCGTCCGTCCCCGTCCCCCCCCAAGACTCTAACAAAACTATTAGCCTACAAGCTAGTACTTATTTCTGAACATCACCCAAGAGTTGAAAAGTGAGTAAGCCTGATACAAAATGCTAATAAGCACTTATGGAGAACAATTTCTCTCCCTCGTTATGGCTTTGACACACGTGGAAAGAAGGTGCCAGCTGGACCTCTACGGTTGGAAAGGCGACAGCTCTAGCAAAAAGGTCCCTGCATCTTTGTAAGTGAAGGAAAACCAACACAGTGGGAAGAAAAAAGATGGGTTCTGGCAAGGGCTGCTGGCACAGCTTGACTTTGGCTCAGGAGGAAGTAAAAGCTTGAATTACATAAAAATAGATTTAAGAAAGAATCAATGACATTTTATCTGAAAGTTTTAGTTAAGTTTTAATTAGGATCTGAGATTTTGCACTTAAGTGCATGAAGTGAAGGCGTACATGTACTCATGCTTCCCAAGATAACTGACAACTTACTCATCTCATCTCCAAAGGTTAATTAAAGAACAATCCTTGAGAGCAACACCGTAGGGAAACCGAGGAGAGTCTGCTCCACTGGGGAGCCCTAGGGAAAGGCTGGCATGCAGCACCTGCATCTCCCCCCTTGGAAACACTCCAGGTAGCAAACTGAAGCTACTGCCCAGTGACCATGGCATGGAGACAAGTGAGACTGCTTTGAACCAGCCCAGCAGGGCACAGACAACAGCACACCCACAGCAGTATAAAGCTTACTCACCGTGCTCCCGGCAGCTCTGGGGCAGGTTTCCCAGCCTGCGCTGGGCTCTGTGTTGCTGCAAGGCTGGAGCTGCTTTGATGCACACGCCCTTCAGCAGAGCAGGTGCGATCACCACCAGCGGTGAAAGGTAGGTGTGGTAACTCTTATAATTAGGAAACTAAGGCAGACTGACTCACCCAGTATCAAAGTCTGCAATTAATCCAGAAATAGGCTGTGGGTTCCCCAATTCCCACAGATGCTGACAGCACTGCGAGGAAAAGGCCTTCTCTAGTTCATCTGAGCATCATTAAAAAACACGTCAGCTTTTAGGGAAGCCTGTATATATGAAGCTCACTTGAAAAATTTTATGCCAAATTTAAGAAACATTATCAAAATGGAGAATAAAAGTTTCATTGTTTGAGCAAGACTTTGTGGATGTAAGTGACCTTTGGCTGTGCAGTAATTTAATTTCCTAGGAACATGAGCAAAGTCTCAATTAGGTCAGAGAGGACCGCTGTGCTGGTACAAGAGGGAAGAGAAATGTGTGGCTGCATCAGTGAAGAGTACTTCTTGTCTCAGGGGACCGGAGATATGGTGTAAGGAAGCATTAAGGCCTCTTGGCAAAAGCAAGGCGGCTTGCTCAGTATGTAAAGCAGGATGGTATGCACTACAGGCAGAGGTAAAACACAGAAGCAAAACAGTCAGCCAGTGGCTCTCAGATCACAGGCAGCTTTTTGCTGCTTTCTTTACAAACAAGAACCAGGTACTGTGGCTGCCACGGGAGAAACAGGCTAATTTAGAAGCAGCCCAGTGAAAAGCAGAGGAATGATGGGGGGAAAAAGAAAAAACAAATCAGAATAGCAACGGATTCTGAATGCTGCTTAATGGACTGAAGCCTGAATGTTATTTGGTATAATCTTGATGGGCCTGATTTAACTATTACATTTTTGCACAATATTTTTCATGCTGGTTATGAAGAATTGCTTGACAGCCCTTGGTGACTGCTCAAAATTTTCTCAGTCACTTAAGCAGAAGGTCTATCAGGATAAAGCACATTAATCAGAGAAAAGGCTGATAAGGAGCAGACGGCAACAGAAATAACACCAGGGGTGAGACATCACTGTTAGTCTGTTGCCTGTAGAAAAGCTGCACAGGAGGTCAGTGGGCAGGACATCCCAACACAGAAACACTACAGCGAAGAAAGTTCAGGGAAGGGTGTTTCTGGACACCCAGGCTCCCACAGTACATTTTTATCCAGCAGAAAGACAGATTATGCAACTTCTAACAGCCGCTCTTCATCTAAGACGTGACATCTGTGTATACCAAATCCTCCTAAATCCCCAGCCAGAAAGAAGCTGGTGACCCTACATCACTTAGTCTCATGCCCACTGTTCAACCACAACAGCCCACTTTTTACTTTTAAATCGAAAGTGCAATTTCACACGCTCGGGTTTATTTTTATTTTGATTCAGAAGCATCTATTTGAACTAAGTTTATGCCAGTGACAACTGAATCACAGTTGTGGGGGCAGTTTCTTCATACAGAAACAGATTGGTGGACATTACCCTTCCAAAACACTATATTTGTGAATGCAACATCTCAGGACATCAATTAGGCAACATTCCGCTTTAGCTACTTGGAAGACTGTATTTAGGATGAGCTCCTCTTCTTCCCCCCTCCCCCAACAAGCCCATTAAGTATCTGATCTGCAAACCCTTGTACATACGAGAGAGTTACTTGCTCAAGGTTTTTTTTTTTTTTTTTTATGCAAGGTTTTCAAGAGCACTCTGAATTTAAAAGCAACGTTTTGTTCTCCAGAGCAGCCTCATGCCGAAAGGCCACTCTCACAAAAGCTGCGTCAGGTCTGCCTGCAGCATTAGTACACATGCTACGTATATGAATTAAAGTGTCACTGGAACAGTCATTGAGGTGACTGCAGCCTGGGCTCGCCTCCTTTATGTATCTAGTCATCTAAACACGAGGGCTGTATTTCAATGAGCAAGCCCATGCAGACACAGTAACATGGAGATAAGGCTCCACAGTGAGTATCTGCAGGTGCCTTCATTAAAGCAACAAAAGAAACCTGCTAATGCACCCACAAAAAACATTAACTGCCGGAAATACAATGCTGCTTTTGGGATTTCAGATGCCAAGTAGAGAAATTCAAACACCCAGGTGGAAGAGTTAAGAGCACAGCAGTCCCTTCTCCTCCAGCATCCCCCAGCGTTTCAGTTACCCTGCAGATCTTCACGTCCTCACACCGATCTGCAATACCCATAAACAGGAAAATACCAAGTGCAGTCAAACCCTCAGCAATGCTATTTCGTGAGAAAGCAGGAGGCATTCCTTTCGCACCCAGCTGGGTGCCTGAGCAGAAAGCTTACCCCATCTGGTAGTGCCCTCCAGCACACGGCACTCACAAACTCATTTGTGTCATCTTCTTTCCGGTCCTTGTCCAGGACACTTTTGACTGTATCAAACTTGAATGTCAGCAGTGTCTTTGAGAGGCCCTTATAGTATAGGTAAAGGGAATTATTTTCGCTTCCTAGAAATAAAAAAATAAATATACAAGATTAGGTTCTGGTAGCAGGCACAGAAATATAAGACAAGACCAGACATTTCCTCCTTGTAGTTATCATCACACTCATGGTGCTTTGGCAACTGGGAGTGCTCCACAACAAACTTTCATGATGCTTAATAACAGAACCAGGTTTTATTACAAGACAACTGCAGTATGCAGCGCACCTGCAAAACATACAGGGTCCCAACCATCCCCCATAACTTCCTTAGGGCAGAGCAGAGCATCTACGCTACCACATGAAACACTGCTACACCCAGCCTGCTTGGTGTTACAGCTCTGAGGCAGGTAGCACTGTCACAGTTTTGCTTGCCATAATCAAGTACGACAATTTGGTCTGTGGAGGTTTAAGTAAGAGAGACTAGACAGTTTGCAGGCTTTAGTTAGAAATCCATCCCAATTTCTGCCTTGCAAGCTGTACAGAGATCGGAGTATACACAAGCTAAGGTCCTCCCTTCAGTGCTGGCACAGCTGTCCTGCTCATGCCACAGCAATCAGCCTGTCACTGCTTTCCCACCAAGACCTGTGGATTTACAGAGGTTCAACAGTCCAACTTAACCAGTGAAAAGACAAAAACCACCAAAGGGGTGACTGCTTCAGGATGATCTAGTCTTCTAGGGAGCTGTTCACAATGAGGGCATCAGTGCTTTGCCATGCAGAATGCCATACCAAATGACAAGTACAGGACCACTCATGTGGTCCAGGCTACTGCCTTTCCTCAGAAAGATGCATGAGGATGTGTCAGTTGATAAACTTGAAAGACATAAGTGATATCAACAGCGGCTACATTAGCAGTTGACTTTTGGTGACAGCAAGCCTGAACCGTCACATACGAATAACTCATCTGAAATGAAAGAAAACCAAGTACAGATCCCCTTAGGTCAGTGCTCCTTACGCCATTCCCTAGGAAGGGAAGGAAGGTCAAAGTTCAGAATAATCCTCTATTAAAAAACCCATGCAGCTATGCAGCACAACTGCTGGTGTGCTTTGCAACTGGAGAGGCATCAGCTCTGAGGAGTCCCATTAGCATTTGTCAGGATGGCTGCTCTACTCACCACAGGCGATGTAGTCTCCATTGGATGCGAGCCCTACGAAATTCTTCTCGTTGATGTGACCCTTGAAGGAGCGCAAGCAGTGAGGCTTCCCTACATTCCACAGCTTCAGCTGACTGTCTGTTGACCTGAAAACAATACCTAAAGTTACTCTGCTGCCATATGGCAGGCGCTCCTTGCTTGCAGCCCTGCTCCTTAACACCCCAGTTGCGATGTAAACGTAGAAGTCTTAGCTTTCTACTTTCAATCATATGCAACTCAGCTTGAGCTCGGAAAGGTATGCTATTTTAGAAGCCTGTCAAAACACATTACATGTCTGAATAAAAAACTTCCCCCAAGTATTACTCTTCCTTTCTCCTATCAATTACAGAGTCCTCCACTGAACTGTACAGCCTTTGGGCTTTCACTGCCTCCCCCAGATCCTCACAGATCCAGGACACACCATATTTTTTTTTTTTCTCCCCCTTTTTTTTTTTTTAAAATTCTACACAATGGGCAAAATCTGTTCCCTTCTCTGTACTGGCTACAACTGTCATTCATGCCTTTACAGGACTCCAGTAGGAATCAGCCTCTTCCCTCTCCAGCTGCCCTGAAAGCGTGTTCTCCTCCTCCTGCCCAATACCAAACAGCAGCATATAAAAACCCATGGGGGCTCAGAGTTGCTATTAGCATTAAATTGACGTGGTTTTCTCATGTGTAATTGAGACTGCATGGATACAGATCTCAAACTTCCACTTTTTTCACCTTGGCAGTAAAGCTAAATATTACTATTAAAAATACACAAACTCTGTTGGGATTAAATCAAAATTGATGTTTTCCATTGTTCCCCCAGATGCACACAAACCTGACTTCAAAATATTTTTCTATTTACTGTGAGCAAACATTTTCCCTTTGGCAAAAGAAAGGAGGTGGAGGTAGTCTCCTCTACCTGGCAGAGCTCAACTGAAATAGGAAGATCCCACATTTCCAGGAGATACAGGATTAATTTTTTCCCCCCAAACCTGAGACGACACAAGCCCCTCTCGCTTCCCAGGCATTATTCTCTAGCAATCGCCAGGCTCTGATATTCTGGCACTCACTAACTTACAGCAATACACTCCACAGTAGGTGAAGAAACACTGATGTGGTGGGACTGAAGCCTCATGAAGCCACCCTTGAGGAAATGGGTAGTACTGTTCCGATCTTAAATTTGAAAGAGATTGGGAGCAGGACCTGTCAGCCTCCTGGGTGGGAGGAAAGGGAAGTAGATAACGCTCCCCTCTTACAAGTCACATCACCCAAACTTGCTGCTTTCTGAATATTAAAAACTGAAGGGAAAAAACCCCACCCAATGTCCATCAGATATTACCAATGATATAACAAATTAGCCCTGCACCAATGTCACATTTACCTAAAAATATAGCACACAAGAGTGGAGAAGCACCTCATGCTATACTGCAAAAACCTTATCTCAGCCCTCGATGACAGCTGGAATGACAAAGGAGAGATAAGGGAGCTGCAGCAAGATTTGTTAGTCATTTGTAATAATAGTATGAGTGTAATGGTGGGACTTGTGCTTTCCTCATCCCAGGTCTTGACCAAGGGGGGCCCTAAAACAGAGTATTCAGCTTCTCTGCCTGATGCTTGTTCCATGTCCATCCCTGCCCTATGCTGCTGCTCACTCTCCCTTCCCTTCTCTTGTCCTTACCATCACAGTAGCAGCATAGCTCACAGAAAGGGCAAAAAGGTATATACTACTGCTTTTTTGGCCCACAAGTACAGGGAGATGCCTTCTGCACTATTAGGGCAGTTGTATTTTTAAAATGCTGCTTTTAAAAGCTTCAGAGTTGCCTGGAAACTAAACTTTTCTGAAGGCAGGGTAAAGCAGCAAAGACTAATCCCTGGTCTACAAGCTGTCAGATTCCTGTGACAGCTTCTGCTATTAGCTAACCCATCAAGAAGACCTCATGTATATAGGCACTTAACCTCTATATTTTAGTACCATACATTTTAGATCTCTTCATTGAAGTAAAAACACTTAAAAGTATATTACTAATGGAATGCTTTTACTGTTAACAAATTCCCATCAAGCTCTAGCCATGTTTGCATTGCTTAGGATAAGCATGCCATAAAAGAAGAAAGTTATCCGCCACTGGACCACAAGGAGAGGAAGAGGCCATTGATCCTGCTGGTGTTACACTGCTCTTCTGCTTTCATACCCCCTCCAAAAAAATATCATGGACGCACTGCTCTGTTAAATCTGTGTCTCTGTAAATCAGCACTGCAATCAATGTGTTGTGCCAAATATCAGGCAGTTCTGAACACCCTTGAGGTCAAAACCTAACTCTACAAGGCAAAGTAAATCAATGCAATCTCTAAAACAGCTAGAAATCTAGAGAATCTGAATAATTTTTTCTTAAAAGAAATCAGTGCTTGATTTTTGGGAATCACTACTGCTGTCTCCACTCCTCAATTTGCAAAAGACAGACATGAAAAATACCCTACTCTCTCTCACATTTCTTTCTGTTCACACAGAAAAAGATAAGTGAACCCTCCAGTTAGTCCCCTCACCCTGTTGTTGCCTGTCCAAGCCTGACAGCTCTATCGACATTCCTCCCAGGACTGGGATAAGCTTTCTCAGATGGTCGGCTCAAGCAGGACAGGGCCATTCTGTCCTGAAACATCCCATGAATGATGCTGCACTTGATCATGGCTGTAAAACATTCCCAGCCTCCTTCTGCTTCTATTAAACACTTTCTTCTTACCCAGATTTGGTTCAAAGCATTAAATTTAATTTTCTCTGTGTTCTAGGTATGAATTTGCACACTTATAGAGTTATAATGTTAATGGAAATAAGAAGAGGGAGCTGATTAAATATAAACAGTACCAGAAGTCACCAGGGAACTGTCCATCACACAGCTCAGCTCAGAGTAACTCACTAGCAGCCTGAATACACCTTAAAATGCTCTGCTTTGGCTCCAGGCTTCTAGAGCAAACTGTGAAAACACAGGACAGAGCCAAGCTACATAATCAAGGCATCAGTCATACTTCCTGGGACTAGATCTACCTCTGTGATTCATCCCTGCTGCCCTTGGGCATTATACACAAGTGTGTCGAGATCAAAGATTCCCCTGCAGCACCCCAAGGTTGCTTGCATTTTCCCCACCACGTAAGAGGGTCTCACTTCTGGTCTATTGAAGGGGCTTGTAGCCAGTCTTTCAAACCTTTCACTACATGATCTGACAGACATGCTCATTCTCATGTGATTGAAAACCTACCTAGAACTGAGGCAGCCACATCAGGCTCTGGGGCAGACACATCTGGCCATATAACTGAACAGGAAGTGTAGAATATTATTCTTCAGGGCCTCCACAGCAGACCTTACGGTCTACCCTGGCTGAAAAGCTGCACACCATTTGGACCACAAAACACAACTTCTTCTTGTCTACTTTTTAACCCAAGTATAATCCTAAAAAGGGCCTTCACAGAGCAGATTAATAAATTACCAGGGAACAGATCAGTCAGTCCTACTCAAGCTGCTTTCAGGCTGTGGCTACACCTCCTCTTCAGACATAGCAGTACCATTTGATTGCTTCTGTCACTCATCAGCTGTATTTTACTGCAGATTACTATCCTCAGGGCTCTGCCACCAGCCTTCTCTACAGCAGAGCTCTGGTCAGGAGCATCCTCAGCACACACAGCACTTTGTAAAAGGAGAGTCCACCTGCAGCTTCCCAAAGTCGGGGCTTGTGGTCAGGAGCTGCATCTAGTTGTCTTCGTATTCCTCTTAAGCAATTTTAGCTCCGTAAGACAGAGCAGAGCCAAGCAACACCAGGAATGAATTTCTATTTTTGTCTTAGGAAAAAAAAAGCAACGATCTGCTTCCCAAAAGCACAGCAGCTCGTAAGCGCGCGCACCCACCCACACAGGTGAACTTGCACGATGGCCCTAAAGAGCACTGGAAAGCAAGGGCTACAGAATTTTTAGCCTACATAAAAGGCAATACTTACGCAGAGACGATTTCTTCCCCGCTCACAAATTTTGCGTAGGAGACTGCCTTGCGATGCCCTTTGAACACCATGATTGGCTGCTTAGTGTTTCGAAGATCGTAGTAGTGAACACAGTGATCTGGAGATGAGAAAGAAGAGGGGCAAAACTTAATCAGATAGGAAGTATGCACGGGACCTCTAATAGTCAGCTCACAAAGTCCTGCCTGCAGCTTCCACATCTCACTCAAAGCCTCATCTAGGATAAACACTAGAGCAAAGGAGTGTTTAAGTAGGCTTCTTAAAACAGCCCCAAAATTCAGTCTGTAAACGTCCAAGCACCCTTTCAAAGAGTCAGCGAGGGGAAAAGGCGCATCCACAGGTGTGTGCACATACATGTGTCCTCCTGCAAACCCCATTTGGCCCATGTGCAAGCCAGCAGCTAAAAGGACTCTTGCCTCTCCTGCCTACCTTCTTGGCTCCCTGCCTGGCCACTCTAATTGCCATTTCTAATTCCCTGCATCCCTTTCTCCTTCCTCAATCTGTCCCCTCTTGGAAAACTGTTGAAGAACCCTAGGCTAAAAACTCAGTCTGTTTGCTACTTAAATGGGATTGTGGAAAATAGGGATTAAATTTCTCATGCTTACCCTAAATGGGTAACCTCCATACTTCTGTTTTTTTTTGCTTCTCTCTTTTCATTTTATTACCAATCAAGAGAGAGCTAGCATTTCTGCTAATGACAGAACAGACTAAATTCCAGTTCTTCTTAAGATTTAATTCACCGATGTGCTGCAATGCCACAACCACATAAAAGGGATCGCAACAGAATTAACAATACATTATTTTCTGCACAACTAAGTGTCAATTCCCAAAAAAACCCAGAAAAATAAGAGTAGGAAACCTCACGAGACCCAAGCCCCAAACACCCCCAGCACTCTTTCCAGCTCAACAAGGTTAATAAGCTTTTCTGTTCCCAACTTTCAGCCTTTAATGTTGAACTTAATTTAATTATCCCTTGCTATTCTGGAAGCGCAGGGAGGGAAGGCCACACACGCAAGGAAACCGGACGCCTTTCTCACCAAGCAACTTGTGATACCCAGACGTCAGCTCAAAACTGCTCTGACCCTCCTCCCATTGAAATAACACCCCACCAATGGAAGTTTATCACAAAGATTACATGGAAATGAATTTAAATGCCAATAGCTACAGTTATTTTTGTATTTGCACAGCATTTCATAGCAGGGCTCTCAGTCGTACAAACAACACCCCGCTGTCTCAAAATCCCATGTGGTTTGAGAGATAACTGGATTTACATCGATCAGGCTACAGCAACCGCTGTCAGACTGGCAAGGGTAGCTTCTCACCCGTATTAATGGGCTAATTGGTGGCTGTGGCAGGACAGGGGGGCTGTGTCAGAAACACCTTCAGTAAAGTCAGGTAAGCAAGCAAGTCACTTTCCCCTCTAACTGCTCCCAGCATCGTGCTCTCTGCATAATATGATGGGTTCAGAGACTTCTCTGGTAATAGGTTTCTGGCTCTCTCCCTCCTCACCGTGTAAAAGCAGATGCTCCAAGCAGCCACACCAAGTTGTCTCCACCACTTACACCAAACTGTTGAATTACCCAGTTGTGTTGAAACCCAGCAGCTATTGTGCCCGTTACTGCTAGCACTGAAATGCTGGGAACTGCTGTACCCCCAAGCACTCTTTCAAATGATCCTGTTTCTTCTACCTCCAAAATAGTAACCCTCCAAACAGCCGACACTACTGATCAAAATCCCAGAGTGTTGCTACCATTTGGACATTTTAATTAGCTTTAGAACAAGATGATGTTGCGACAGGCTTATTCAATAAAGAGGTTAATTTTCAAAAGGACTTTGAATTAAGTGTTAACACTCCTTTAACAAGACTTGGACATCCTGGTCCCTTCCACCTCCCTGAAAGCTTGAGCCAAAAGATTCCACAGTTTCTCACCTGGCTGGTGTACCTGCTATGGGAGCTACGAAACAGTTAACTGGCAATTATTATTTTAATGAGCAGAATGATTCTAGCAGGGCTTTCTATTAGGAGCCAGTTAGTAGATAAGCCTTTCAAGCCTATTTTTGCCCCCAGTTTCAACCTCCTCTCCAGCTGGCCCATCATTAGGATACCTTTTGAGCACCAGATTTCATCCTTCAGAGGGTGGCAGGGAAAGGGGTACCTGTGGATGGCTGCATGTGAGCAGCTGGAGCAATGCGGAGAGGAAAGAGCTAGAGCAGGAAAGACAAGTCTATTTGCAGAGCAGAGACACAAAGTTGCATTCACCTTCTAAATATCGCAATAAACAGCTCGAAGCCTGCCGGCATCTGGCCCCAGCACCGTGTGTGCCTCTCGGCGTGGCAGGGCAATCAATCACTGTCTGCTCTGATCACAATGAGTCTGAGGGAATGGGCAAGGCCAGTGGGTTCTAAAATTAGCCACTTAATTATTAATTGATTATTTCAGCAGCTGAAGTGTTGGTGCCCAATTGAAGTTTTTTTAAATTCAATTGAAGCAGCTATTTTTAAGTAGATATATGAAGACGAATGCTCACTGCATTCATTAAAATCAGAACAGGTGGTCATGTTTTACAATTAAAAAGATACTTTCTCTTGTAGGCCATATGGACTTTCCGAAAACATGATAAAAATGCCATCTGCTGAGGAAGCAGAGAGCCCAAAAATGAAGCTAAATGAGAAAAATACAACTCCCAGGTACCCCGGCAGCAGCCTCGCCTGGTGGAGTTTGATGAGCTGAAATTGTCTGTGATCAGCAGCATCCTGGGCATGCCAGCAGGTCGGAGGTGAGGTGCTCTGGAAAGCTCAGAAAACAAATTAATCCTAAGAGCTAGCTGAAGGTAAGGAAAATAGAGTGGGAATTGAGGGGAATGAAACACTTCCCAAACTCTGCAAGAGCCCGTAAGCTCAGCCGGCATCCCACTGCTGGCTCCTGCCCTCGGCATCCCTGGAAGACCACAGAGCATACTCAACCACTAACCAGCGATGCACAGGGGTATTTGCCTCTTGTTTTGCTCCTTAAACATGAGCATTAAAATCATCATTTGGCAATTTTTTTGCAGATCTACAGTTTCCACCCCGACCAGAAAACTCACTTAGAACAATTTCAACTTGGAAATGACATTTCCACAGTTAAAAGTCTCACGCCTAACCCTTTGGCAGCAACAGCTCACTGCTTTACTTTTCTTCTGCTTTCAGGCTTAACTGAAATACGTATGAGATAATGGGAAAGAACATGTATATATACCATAACAAATTAAACACTCTGAAGCAATTCTCATCTAGTTCAATGTCACTGCAGAAGCTGAGCATGACAGAATTCTGCTACTGTGCCTTCTGAATTCAAATGTTTGCTGGCAGGGTGTATTTAAAAAACAAAACAAAACAAAACAAAAAAAACCCAACAAAACAAAACACCAAAACCCATATATAATAAGTGATCTCAGAAGGCAAAAAGGGCAGCTAAGCTCTGCCACTGCTGCTTAGAGGTCTCTGACCCCAAGCCTGAGTTTTTAAACAGTGCTTTTCCAGAACACTCAAGAACTACTCACTTCCCTTAAGACGCCGCCACTCTCATCTTTGAACCATCTAGTGACAACTAATCAAGAATTCAGACTTTTCCAAACTTCTGAAAGATCTCACCACCTCTTCAGTAAATATAACTCACGTCAGCAAAGGATGGCATCCCACATAGCTCGGCAGCTGTAAATTCACAAGACTCCAGCTGGCAGGAGCAGGGCGAAAGGAAAGGATGGTTTTGTGATGTACAAGGTGAAGTGATCAGCACCTTCTCAACCTCAGTCCTTGGACTCAGCTTGGTTGCAGGGATAGGGACGCAGCGAACAAACTGATGATGTGGTTATGTGATCTTAGGAAATCAGGTTAAAAACTTCTCAAAAAAGAGAGCTAGGAATTGCTAATGGAGCCAGCAGCATCTTAGGTAATTTCAGAGCTGTTCAGAAAGATGGAATTGCTCTCGTATTTTCAGTTGTTTAAACAAACAAAAAAAAGGGGGCAAAGTCTGTTTTTGCCAAAAATTACTTTCCTTACACTTAGATTTGTTAATAAAATTCACAAAACACCTGTTACTAGCAGACTTTAGGATCACATCACCTCTTGCAAAGCTCTTAAAATGTACTGAGGAGCAGCAACTCCACAAAGAGTAGGCAAGGGTTAGGAAAGAGCATCACACAGCAGCAGTTTATGTTTCACTGAGTACCAGTACATCCAGTGTAGCAATGCACACAACCCAAAAAGCAGAGTGATTTAACTCTCCAGGTACCCAGCAATTCCCATTAACATTCATATTCCAGGGCATGTGCTTCACACTCACCTTCACCACAAACATTAACCAGTCTACAGCACGAGCTAACTCTCAGACCCCCCCCAAGGCTTTTTTTCCCCCAACCACTTACTCAAAGGGATATCAACGCAAGGACAGCAATAGAAAAATTTACCTGCAATGCAACAGTTTTACATTCAATGGATTAACGACTAGAAAGCCCCAAGAGCTGCATACAAAGGTTCTGTGGCTCTCCTCTAGAAAACTGAGTTGCTGGAGAATCAATGACCATTTTTCTTGTTTCAATCATTTAGAAATATGTATTTCTCAACTGTTCAATATTTAGATTATTGATCCATTAAAAAAATAAGTAATTTACATTACTTGGATTTTTCAGTGCTTATAGACTTGAGAGTATAGGTGGTGTTTGCTGCTACATGTCAGATGACTGTTACAGCCAAGGAGATGCCCATATTCAAAACCAAAGTTGGAGGGTGGGGAACCAGATGTTAGTTAAGTGGTCTGTTAGAAGTCTTCTGTTATCAAAGCACATTTTGGACTTTTTTTTTTTAAATAAAAGAAATCTTCAATACCAAACTTAGGGGTCAAATTCATTTAATATATTAATGCTTTGGCTACAGCCTGCAGTCCTGCATGCCTCATGCTACAGATATTTTACTGAAACAGAAGTGCAGGCTAGAGTGTAACCTTTAATGTGTTTCTCTTGTGCTTCTTTCACCATGATGATCTGATTTGTTGCATCTAGTAACTCATGTCCTCAGTTGATGATTCCCTCAGCTTCATCTCTTTTCCTCCATATGAACTTCAAGATTGGACCAAGGTTGCCTGTTGTCACCAGTGAAACTCTGTACATCAGTAGTAAGAATAAAAGACGTTTATAGTCTGAGGGATGTATTTAAACGACTTGTTCAACAAGATTTAAACTGAGTTAGAGCAAATTTGGTGCAAGATACCTCTGCTCACCTCCAATTACGTTATCCTGAAGAAACCAAAAGAGCAACAAAAGGGCACAAAAAAGCCCACAAAATATCTTTAGTCAGAAAGAAAGATGAGAGGCATGATTTTGTGAAGTTTGATTCTATTTGTACTTTCATTGGTTAAAAAATTATTTCAGAGATCCTGAAGGAAGCCCCCATTGCTCAATACATATTGAAGGGGTTAGCTGAAATCCAGTTATTTATATTTAAACATCTACCTATAGAAATTAATCTTTCCAATCGTTTCTCCCCTGCATACCAAACGTGAGCAAGATTACTCATCACAGAGTGGCCAGAATGAAGCCTTCAAAGCTACCTAGAATTGTATCTAGGAAACTTGTTTAGCAGGAAAATATAATCATATCTTTATGCCTTCAAGTGTCCAGAACCCAGTGGTTCAAACCAAAGCTTGTGTTTCAAGTGTCTCTGGGTGAAAGGAAAGAGTACACGTTGTCATTCCCTTAAGTGGCACACCATGAAGGAGAGGGCAAGCCACCTTAATGAATTTTTGTTGAAAATAGATAAACAAGCAGTAGAAGAACAGAACTTTAACATCAAGACGGGCTAGCCAAACGTCTCTTTCAGCCAGGCCCTGTGTGATTTCTTGCTATAAAAATGAAGCTTGCATTCTCAGAGGTAAAGCCTTTGGCTAGACTAAAAACGGAAACAGAATCAGGAGGCTCACATGCAACCTGTTTTCACTGTTAAAAACTTTCCTTCTTCTGTCAGTGAGGAGAAAGAAGGTGATAAAAAAGGGACAACATCCTGATTTAAAAACAAACTCAAATCAACAGTAGTGTACTACAGCGTACTGTGTTGCAGTACACTGAAGATGACTTGTCACATTAAATGCCTTGTTCCTTACAGAAACCTGAACAAGGGCCAGGTAAACCAGTGCTGCTCTTTCTCAAGCCTGAGAAAAGACAGACAGCTACTATCAGAACCCAAACCTTGAAGATGAAACACTTCAAAATAGGTTTCCTTTAATTTCAGGGGAGACCTACAAAAGCCTCAGCACTCTCTTGACCTCAAAGCCACCTAACAAGCTGCATACTTACTTAGAGACTAACCAAAAAGCTATTGATAAGGAAGCAGAACCTCTCCAGTGGATCCTCTACGTACCTCTACACCAGAAAACGAAGCCTTCCCACAAAGGCAGCGGTATCAAAGGCTGGTCAAAAGACAGCTCAGGATTTAATTATGAGGAAGCCTAAACTGAAACTTAATCCTATGCAGAGTGCAGTTTGTTTGAAGTCCATTTTTACTCAAGGGCCCTGAAAGTTGTAGGATAACGTAGGTTGGAAGGGACCTCTGGAATCCAGCCAGCCTGACTTCCCACTCAAAGAAGGGACAACTGCAAAGCTGGATTTAACTTCCAAGTTAAAGAATTGTGTTCAAGGGTCCTACTCGGTCAATTTCTGAGCATTTCCAAAGACAGAGATTCTGTAAACTCTTCCCTCATCTTAGCTGCCTTGAAAAGTACTCTTATATCAAAGGATTAGGGAGAAATTTTTTTTAATCCTAATTTGCTTTAGCTATTTGCTATTGACATAAAGGAAAGGCATTAGCCCACCTCTCAGCATTACAGCATTAATATTTAGGCTGTGTTTTGCTGCAGAAGTTTCTGGCTTCTCAGATCTTTCAGGTTTTGTCTACCTACTCCCACATGATGGGGGTGGCACAAGGCACTGCCATACAACCTTAGTTCTCCTTTAATTTTTTTCTTACTAGTAAAAAAGAAAATGGAGATCTGCTGAAAACTGTTGCCAAGCCTGTACTACCAAACAACAGCACTTGGAGATCTTCATGTGACTGAGGTGGCTTTGTTCAAAAAGTTTAGGGTGGAGATTTAATCTCCCCTACGGCAGAGAGGCAGACTGGAGTTTGAACATCCAGCTCTGGAGAGAAGACTGGGGACATAGGACAGTTGAATACTCCATCTTTGGGAATAATTCAACTCAACAAGACAGGTGAACCTTCATGCAGGGACTACAAAAAAATACTTTTTAATCTTGGGTCTCTTCCAGGGCGGAAGAGAGTGTATGGAGGAAAAAAAAGGGTCTTTATAGGGTCTCTGTAGCAATAGAAATGCAGGGCAGCATTTGGGCATTTGACAGAGAACGGTGAGGAAGCCTTCCAGCCAACAATACACTGTAAAAGATATTTATTTCACTTGACAGAGTAATACCGGGATGGGATATGATCAGCACAGGCTTCGGCCTATCATAAGCTATTT